>JBCEWC010012516.1:0-15793 GCA_038996855.1 Solanum aculeatissimum | reverse complement strand
AATGTTTTCTAAAGATAACAATCACTATAATATTGATTTTTGCAATTAAAAATAATACAAAATATTATATAAATAAAGATGTAATACTTATTCAATCAAGTGTAGTATTAAATAATTTTTAAATACTTCTAACAACTGACTATATTGAATTTTTTTTTGAAATAATAATCAATAAAGGAGATTTAAGCAATTGACAAGGTCTCAAGTTCGAAACTCACTGGGTGCAAACAATTTCTGAGGGTCATCGGACTGAGTAAAACCTGAATTAACCGTGGTGCGCTTGCGGGAAACTCCTTGCCGAGGGCCTGTGCACCCCCGGGATTAGTCGGTCTCTAAGAGACTCGGACATTCGGTGCAAATAAATATATATATATATATATATATATATATATATGTTTATTCATGTCTTGCAAAATATTACAAAAAATATTATCCTACCAATTAAAAAAAATATTAATAAATAAAATATATGAAAAAATTAAATAAATATAATACTCTTTTTAAAGGTTCAAATGCTAGGAGAAACAAAACATCCTATATGCTTTCTTCTTATTTGTTTCAAGTCTCGATAAATAGAGTTATTCAGTATTTGTGGTGAAAGGTAGTATGTATCTTGTATAATTAGTCGAGGTGTGCCAAGATGATCTCGACCATCGTTATAAGTTAGTATATGTTGGTTGTTTCGTAAATAAAAAAGGGAGGGTGTTAACAATTTGATAAATTCATTTATCATCAAATTAATATTTAGGAAAATTATATTACTAATAATTTTCTTGATAAAGTTTACGCGTTAATTTTCTATGATGACGTCGTCCTACCCAACCACCATTTTAAAAAAAGGAAAAATAATATTATTTCTCAATTACGGAAAAAAACTTTCTATCAACAATAAAATCATCTACATCTGACCATAGATCACGAGCTCAAGTGATGAAATTAATCAATAATGTTTATATCAAGGTAAAAGCCTACATCAAATCCCTTAGGGTGTTGATAGTTCTTTAGATCCTACGTGAATACGAGATGTTTGACGCATCGTAGAGATCGAATTTATAGGAATATTATCAATATGTACAAAACATCAATTTCAAATGTCAACTTTCATAAAACATTAGTCACCATGGAGATCACCAACTACAATAAAAATAAATAACAAAACAATTTTAAAAATATTTAAAACATCCTTTTCATGTACTAATATGTTCCAATATCATGGTAAACACTTGTTATCTTTGTTACAACAAACAAAATTAAATAATTTTTTTTTTGTTTTTTACATTTGATGTCTAGTACTTGCATTGCAGTCCAACTAATCAGGATTTGTGCCACGTAGGGTCAATTCAGGAGAAACACTCCCTATTAAACTAATTCGGATTCGTGCCACGTGCAACCAATTTGAAAGAAGCGCTCTCTGACAAAGATTTTTTTCATACCTAAGGTTCAAACCCGAGACCTCTAATTAAGAAAAAAGACGAATGTCATATTCCACCATATTTCTCCCCACTTACATTCACATCACTATATTTGATTGGAAAATTTTAAAAAAAGTTTATTATAACAAAAAGTAAAAGTAAGCTTCTTTGATTTTTCTTATATGTCTTAATCATTAATTATATTATAATTATAATATTATTAGTCCTTTTTTAGTGATATGATAATGTTGATTATTACGTGTGACGTGGGCATCTTTATAGCCCTTTAATATTTTATCGAATTAATAACACATTCAATCCTTTAAGTTCTCGATAAATTCTATTTTAGTTCCTGTAATATCAAACTGAATATATTTTGAATTGTAATGAATGTTCGTAATTTTTTTGTAATTACTAATCATCTTAGTACTAAATTGCTCATGTGGTACATTAAGTTTGTATAATTATAATTGGTGAAATAAAATTCAGATTCATTGAAGGTTAAATACGTCGAGTTATATATCGTAAAAATTATATCTAAATTTTCTAATACCTTAGGGATTAAAATGCTAATTATCCCTATTTTATTTGTAATTTGTCGTACACGTGTCCAATCTTCTAGGATGAAATTAAGGAAAGACTTTATTATTAACCAATAAATGGACTCCTGTGGACATTTTATTTTATTATTTATGATTTTATTTGGTGTTCGATATTTAATTTAAAATTCATTAATTCAATTTATATAACTCATTTTTTAGGATAATGCTATTATTTTTTCTTATTTGAATCGAGGGTCTTTCAGAATCAGTTTTTCTATCTTTATGAGATAGTGATAAGATTTGTATATATTTTACTCTCCTCAAATCTTACTTATTGGATTTCGCTAGATATATCGTTGTTGTTGTTGCAAGAGTTTGAACTCAAGATTTTCTTATTAAAAATGAAAAAAAAAAATTATAATCATTTCATCGTAACTCAAATGGATCAACCTTCGAAATCAGCTTCTCTATCTTTATGAGATAGTAATAAAATCTACGTATATTTTACTCCTCAAATTCTATTTATGAGATTTTACTAAATATATCATTATTGTTATTGCGGCAAGAGTTTGAACTCAAAATTTTCTATTTCATCGTAACTCAGATCGATGGACCACCACCAATCCACCATTACCTACTTTACTATTTTGTGGGCTCCTCACATGCAAAATATTTCTGGCCGACACTACTTTGAGAAAAGAAAAAAAAAGTGATTTTTTACAATTTAAGTATTATGCTACTTCAATAGAAAAAAAATTATGATAAAATTTTATGCAATATTCTTTTTTGTTTCGAATAAAAATAATATAGATAACTATTTCTAAAATATAGGCCTGAAAAGTGACCAATAAATATTAATTATAAATAAAATCGTCGATCGTAAAAATAAATATGGGTGAGTTTAATATGCATAAACAATTTGAATAGAGACTTGCAATTTAATAATTAGAGAAAATTGTGCATGAATATTAAAATTATTCCATATATAGTAGTTATTTATTATTGGGAAAATATATGTGCATGAATATATTAAAAATACAAAATTCAAATTGAGCCACGTAGGTCCATATAATTGATCAAAGCAATGGAGATATGAAAAAAATATTTATTTAATTAAATTACCTTAAAAGAATATTCTGATAAATATTATTTATTGTGATTTTATACACTAATTATAATAATTTAAACTACATTAGTTGTATTATATTTAATTTTCAAAAAATAATTTGACCAAAAATACTCTTAAAATATTAATGGAAAAGAAGCACTACTACATTCTCGAATTTTCCTAATTACTATTCCTACGTGCATGTGTGGCACCATTGTTTATTTTTTCCACACTCATTTTTTAATAGTCGATTCTTATATTAAATATCGTATAGTTTAATAATTAAACAAAAAATATATAAGATGAAAATAATAATATTAATGGATATTAAAATTTATGATAAATATATTGTTCTTATCAAATTTGAAGAATAGTTTTCGAAAATTTAAAGATTTAACTATGGTTATTATATGTGTTGATATAATATAATCTTGACCTTTAAAAATTGAATAAGACACATGTCTCTCGTCTAGAAGTGCACTTGATCAAATGGAGGGTAGGTGTAACGGAGGGCAGCCAAATTCCTTTAGATTTAGAATTAATGATCGATCAATAACACATTTAAACTATCATATTTTTGGAATTAGTTTCATACTTTAACTATACATAATTATTCCATTTACTTATCTAAATTATTTTTAAAAAAAAATCTGCGAGTTTCATATCCCAATTACCACTCCATTTATATTAAAACACAACACACATCTTGAGTTGTTTCCAAACCTTAATTCTTGGGAGCTCCCATTATTTTTGCTCCCTTCACTGCAACAAAAATAATCTTTAGAGAATAGCCTAATTGTAGCTAAAAATATTTTTAAGGTAATTATTATTCTTTATAAATATTTCTAAAGCCTGTAATAATATTGACTCTAATAGCAATTAACTAATGCTGATAAAGTTTTTAACTCTCTTTGTTAATGTCTATATTTATCGTCGCTAAACATTATTTTTGTTACAATACTAGATGACTCAAACCTGCTCGCAACTTTGAAATCGAAGATGAAGGGTGCTTACCATTTGAACAACTCATATTTAATATATCAAATTCACAAAAATAATACTCCCTCTGTTTAAAAAAAGAATAACATACTTTCCTTTTTAGTTTATTTAAAAAAGAATAATCGCTTTTCTTTTTTGACAACACTTTAATTTCATCTTTCCACACGATATGTTTAAAACCACAAAATTAAAAATAATTTTAATACATTCAATATAATTTTAATTTAACACCACAAAATTTAAAAATCTTCATTATTTTTCTAAAAACTTCGCATGAAATCAAACTATACGCCATTAATTTTTTTTAAAAACAAAAAAAGTAATAACTTAAATATATTTTTGATTATTTAATCATATTTTTAAAAAAAATGTCCATCATCTATATCTTAAATTCTTTTCCTTTTTTTTTTCAATCTTAAATAATTTTGTACTTAACCCCACCACCTCCTCCCCTCCATTTCCTCCTTCCACTTCTATTACCTCACAACCCAAATATACACTAAAAACCAAAAAAAAAAAAAGTTAAACTAGAAAAATCTTTGATTATGTTGAATTATCAAAGACCTAATACCCTATCAAGTACCAGCACCAGCACCAACACCAACACCATCGTCAGAGAAAATAATCATGACGAAGATGATCAAATCAGAGATATCCATGCTCTAACTCCACCTAGACCTCCATCAAATCGTGGCCGTCAATTTGAAACTTGGGAAACAAGTAGCCACAGATCATCGTCGATCTCTGAAGTAGCATCAAGCGAATATTTCTCCACCATGAGCCGGGAATTCAACGCCCTCGTTCTCGCTGGATCGTCGATTACCAACAATCATGGCACCGAGAACGAGGGTAATAGTAATAGTAATAGTAATACTAATAATTTGGGAAGCATAGGCGAGGATGCTGAGCCGATAGAGGAAACAAATCCGTTGGCTATTGTGCCGGATAATTACAGTAATGCTTTGGATCCAGTTATTGTTAATCCTTCTTCGTCGTCTCCGCGAAGAAGAATTAATAATAATAATAATAATAATTTTTCTAGATATATTGGTGAAGTTAACAGTGTTCAAAGGGTGAAAAAAGAAGAAGTTGAATCGAAGATTAATGCATGGCAAACTGCTAAAATATCGAAGATTAATAACAGGTTTAAACGTGAAGATGCTGTGATTAGTGGATGGGAAAGTGAAGAGGCACAAAAAGCTACTTCTTGGATGAAGAAAATTGAGGTACCTTTCATTATTTATTTATTTTTTCTGTATTTTTCCTGGATTTTAGAAACCAAATTTACTCTCAATAATTTATTTATACGTATTAAGTAAATTTTTCAGTTGATTGACTATCTGAACTCTCATCATGTTGATGAGGGTTTGATTTCCCGTAATATAATCTCCTTTCCCTACCTTCAATTTTTTTTTTAAAAAATCAGAGTTATAGCCCTGTCACAATTTAAAAACTAGATCAATGTTTCCTCCTCCGTCACAATTTATATGAGTAGATTTGACTTGATATAAAGTTTATGAAAAAAAGAAAGAAAGATTTTTGAAACTTGTAATCTGAAATAAGTTGTATATATTTTTACGGCTATAAGTCATTCTATTAAAGGCGACATAGATATTTTAAAATTACTCCATCCTATTTTAATTATTATGATAAGATTTGACACAATTTTTAAGAAAAAATAATTAGAAGAATTGTTTGACTAATATACCTTATAAATAATTTTATTTATATGATGTACGGATAAGATACTTTCATTTCTAATTGATTTTGAACTTTGATTGCCATTTTTTTTCTTAATTTTTAAATGAAGCATTGATGAAAATTTCAATAAAAATTCAAAAGAGTAATACGAGGTGAATGATGATGTGTCTAATAAATTATTGAATTATTAGTTGTTTATTACTATATGATTACTAAAAATCAAGCACTTTTTTTAATTTTGTATGATGTATTGGTTGTGGACATGATTGGTCCAGCTTGACATACCTCGATTAGAACTTAGAAGAATATAATTTGATATTTGGGGTGTGTTTGGTGGGTAGGAATTGTTTTTCATGAAAACAAACTGAGTACGTAAGTAAAATACTTTACTCTAAAAGTATTTTTATATATTCTAGATAAAATATCACAAAGAATACAGTGAGAACGATGAAGATGAGACGTGTTGAAGGATATGAAATGTATATGGTCAAAAGTTAATGTGATAACATAAGTAGAATTTATTTCTATAAATATTTTTCAAAATATTTAACAATTAAAAATATTTAAAAAATAATATTTTCCTCAATAAATTAGTCCAATAATAGTCTCACTTCCCTCTTTAGCAAGTTACTACTTAAGCACCTTCCCTTGTAGATTGGGAATTCTTAAAGTGAACTTAAACATCCCCATGTTAGCTATTGTAGCATGAAGTCAGACTCTTAATCATAGGTTTCGAATTTCAGTATAAAAAATTATTTTAAATTTTTTTATTTTATTAAAAAGTATTTTTTATGAACTTTATATGACATTAATTTAAATTAATTAATTTGACATATCAAAATAAATATCAGATAATACCGAATATATATAATATCAAAATCAAAAAGTCTCACCAAAGAAATTGAGTGGTTCTTGATGAACTTGTGCCCACATCTTTTCTAATTCTCTACCTGCCTAGGACTCTAGACAAACAGGTTACCTATTGATCAAGAACTAATCTCCTTGTGCTTCAGGACCTCATAGTAACAACGACGAATGTGTGGTTGGCCCCATATCATTCTGTATTAGATTGTTATGTCAAGATTGTTACCTTGGCTATACCGGAGATGTCTCCCGTGGTTTGGTAGGGGTCTTTGAGTCTGGTTACGAAAGGTATTATATCATATATTCAGGCTTAGAGGTTGATATCTGTGGGGTGTTCAACTTATTTATCCCATGTGCGTGATAAACTATTAGCAGGAATAGAAAATCGTGGACAATTAAGAAATTGCATCCTTCCAAATAAGAACAGGCCTCTCCATAGGTATACCATGAAGTTACAGAGGTTGTACCTGTGAACCAACAACCTACAGCGAAATAGGTACAAGGAAAGAACAATAGACCGGACCAGCCTACAAAAACGAAACGGTCCCTCTTTGGTAACCAATCATCCATAATATCAAATAAATCATTTTCCTCTTTGGTAAACTTACCAATGGCTATAGTCACAGTGAAATCCTCCTATTCAACTACTTCGACCATTTCCGATCACCTCATATCTTTCTTGGGGCATCCCAAGATCCGATCATTTTTTGTGAATGTTCACTAGTAGGACCGGATGTAAAGTATATGTTCATCCAAACTCAATAACTTTGTTTCTTTACTAATTAAACAAGTACAAAAGTAATTAATTTCCAACTAATACTCGTAACAAAGTTTAAATCTTGAATCTGTCTTTATTCATCGATTTCTTACTTTCATCAGAGGAAGCTGGAGGAGAAGAGAGTAAAAGCCCTAGAAAAGATGCAAAATGACATAGCAAAAGCACACAGAAAAGCAGAGGAAAAAAGGGCATCAGCAGAGGCAAAGAGAGGAACAAAAGTAGCAAAAGTTGTTGAAATTTCCAATTTGATGAGAGCTGTTGGTAGAGCTCCAGCTAAACGATCCTTCTTTTAATTAAGGATCGTTAATTTTGATAGGTTGTCTACATCACATCCCTCGAAATGCGGATCCTGCAAGAACGTTTGATATTTTGTGCACCAGATTGTATTTTTCTGAAAGAGATTGTTAGTACTAGAAAAATTAGTTTATGTAATATAAATATGTTTGGAATGAATAGGGATGTCCTTCTATTTTTGAAATGACTAGGTACCCCTATTGACATATAAAATAAAAATATTAGAATTAAGATTTCCCAAAAAAAATAAAAATTGAAATGTTTGCTAGTTTGTGCTTAAATATTTAATTTTTAAGCATTTTGTATTGAGAACTTTTGAGTGATTTATGTAGTAACACTTTTTTTTTACTCTCTTCGTTCACTTTTATTTGGTATTATTTCACTTATCGAGTTCAAACTGTGTATGAAGTTTGATCAATATTTTAGATGTATTTTTCATCGTATTAATATGAGAAGAATTACAACTTATAATATTTTTCGTATAGCTTTCAATCATCTAAATTTTAAATATGACATTTAGCTACTTCAATTTAGCTTTGAAGTTTAGACAAGTTGACTTCGAAAAACGAAACAATGACAAGTAAAAGTGAACAGAGGGAGTAATTGATTTTGGGAAGTTAAATGGACAGTTTCAATGAGCTTTTAAGAGGAAGATATATTTAATTTTGACGGTTGGATCCGGCATATTTATGATGAATTCTCATATTTTTTTTAAATTTCAACTAGAGTGGTTCGATCGATTTAAATATTTTTAATATCATGCATAGTTTGTGTAAATAATTTTTACACTATCAAATTATTTTTACCTGTTATAACATATAACAACATATCTTATTTTTTAATAAATTTAAAATCTCATATTTTATAAAGACCTAATTACCTATAATTAAAATATTTTGAATGACCTTAGTTACTAAGGTAAAAGAAAATGGCTGACTAGAAGTTAGGTATACCAATTTGAAGAAAAAAAAAACATTGATTTGTAAACAAATAGAAATTGCATTAATTCTCAGAATTTTCGCATATAACCGCTCAAAAATATCTTAGTTATGTTTCATAGCTATAATTTGGATAATTATATTTCGTAACTATAGTTATAACATTGTTTGAGTAATTCGCACAATATTTTTATACGTTTATATAATTTACAGTTTTTGTAAAGCGTTTGTATATTTCGCTATACAATTCACAATGTTTGTATAATTCGCTATACAATTTGATTCGCGCACAACTTTAGTATAATCACGCGAATTATACAAAAATCAAATTGTAATTACAGCTAGATGTTTGTCCACAAACTATAATTAATTCAAACCATAACTATATTATCTAATTAATTAGTATATATTTATTTATCCTCGTAATTTTTTCTTTCAATCCAAAAAGGCATTGCTCTTTGTCATGATTGGTAAGCAAACTAGAAATATAATATAACTAGCTTAGCCAATTTCATTGTAGCAGTTGCTATTTTGTTTTTTACTAATTGTATTTGAGTTCAAAAATCACAAAAAAATAAAGAAGATAATTAGTAAATAAATTGGTAGTTCCAATTATCCAATAGTCAGACAACTAACAAATAATGTTGACAGGATTAATTATAAAGTTTTTAATTATTAGTCTTTATCACAAATCTTAACAGATGATCGTTCATTTTTAGTTGTTAAATTTTAACTTACGCTTATTAAGTTAATAATTATTGATATAATAAGTTTATTATTTTATTCTTATTAATTGATAGAATTCACTCACTATATTTTTTAAAGTCACTAACTCAATGACGATAAATTGAGGGTATAATAGAAACAAAAAAATTTGTCCTATCTTGATTTTTCAAAAATGAAAATCAAATTAGAAAATTTTTGACAACTAAAAATGAACGACGGAAATATCAAACATTTTAATATGGGAAATTTTCATTAATAGTCTAGGCTTGAAACTTAATATGGTCAAATAGCTATATTTTATAAAATTACACGACATAACCTTGACTATGTGACCTGGAGGGGAGGAAAGAGGTGAGCGAGACCGAGAGGGGGAGGAGAGAGGCAAATTATATATGTATATTTTTCAGATTGTATGTGTATATCTGTCAAATAATTATATATGTGTAGTTGATATACATATATATTTGTATATCTGACAAGCAAAATTGAGAAAAGGAGGAGAGAGGCGAGCGAGAGAAGGCAAAAATATGTTTGTCTGGTTACGCGATTTTTCCTTTCAACATCAAGTTCATATGGTAATTAATGGTTGTTTGAGATAAGCCCAAATGCATTGGGCGACGGCCCAAAATATTGATATGTATATCACTATGAGGAAATTATACTCGGCGACTCGAGAAACAGATGATTCTGAACCTTTGACCCTCGTATATTTTATCAATAAACTTTTAAGTTAAAAATTAAAAGTTACTCACCGTAAAAATTTTCCCACGAAATAAATAAGATCAAAAAATTCAAGACAACCTACCTCCGAGGTCATTCTTGTAATTCACCATATTGTATACTAATTAAGTTTAAATTGTGTTGTCCATACCTAGCTACTAGGAGGGATAAATTATACACCTAAGCTACAAGTAAGATTGCATTCTCATTAATTTATTATGAAATTTTATTGTTAGAAAAATGACGGACAAAATTTCACAGCTAAATAACAGAAATTTTATTGTTAATTATCTTATTTAGAAACAGATTAACGATGAATTAAAAGAAACGTCAAGAGAATTTTTCACATATAGCCACTCAAAAATATTCTAATTATCCTTCATAGCTATAGTTTGGATAATTACATTTCGTAACTATAATTATAGCGACGTTTTATAATTCGCGCAATATTTGTATAATTCGTTATACAATTCGCAATTTTTGTATAGCATTTGTACATTTTGCTGTACAATTCGTGCACAATATTTGTATAATTCGCTATATGATTCATAGTGTTTGTATATTCCGCTATACAATTTGATTCGCGCACAACTTTTGTATTATCACGCACAACGTTTGTATAAATCACGCGAATTTTACAAAAGTCAAATTGTAATTACAACTATATATTTACTGCAAGCCGTAATTAATTCAAACTATACCTAGATTAGCTAATTAACTAGTATATATTTGTTTATCCACGTATTTTTTTCAAAATTCAATTATCTAGAAGCATTTTAGCGATATATACCAACAAATTTAATAATTAATTCCATATTTTCTTGTAGTGTTTTATTATTTATACATTCTTTTAGTATTAAAATATTTTTTTTCTAATCCTTCAGAGTCCAAAAAGGCATTGTAGCAGTTGTTATTTTGTTTTTTACTAATTGTACTTAGTTTTTGTTGTATTTTTATTGCTTACATATGCAAAAAATGCACTTTACATTTTTCAACTATTTTCTTGGATAAAAGTGACAACATGAAAGAAGAATAAATTCATGCTAAGTGAGATTTATGTTCATTACAATTACCTTCAAAAATTTCGGATATCAAAACCCTAGTGTTTCAACGTTTGATTAGATAAAACTGTTCGTCTTTACATGGAAGAAGAGATGAAACAAGAAGTGGTGCATGAATATTCATGCATGACGCCTAAGGGGAAGAGATTTCGCATACCGGAGAATTCATCATGTCCACCAGCTCCGAAAAAAAGAAGATCGGTAGGTACAACTAAGTGTATGTCAAAAAGAAGAAGATTATTATTAGATGATACGTTAATTTTTTCTCCTAAGGAGGTCGAAGTTTTTTTCTTTTATGCAATTAGGGAAAATAATATTGTCAAAAGCTCAAATGATCTTTTCAATTAGTTGTTAATTTCCCTCTTAAAACTTAAAATTAGTAAGTGTTGCTCAAATTATATTTATATGTCATGCATTTTCTATTTATGTTATTAAATTTGGTTGTGTTTTTAAGATACCTAAAACCATTGTTCACAAAATTTGTTTGAGTTTTTAACTTTATTTTTGCAACAATTAAACTTGGTATAACGATCAACAAGGTTGAGATAGTAGTGATAAGTACTGTACTTCATATATTTTTTAATTGAGGTCTCGAGTTTTAGACGTATGGAATCATCATCAAACACAAAGGATTGATTGAATTGCCTTATAGAATAATTCATGATTCATATGCTTAGGCTGAAGAAATAATTCAACAAAGTTCATAATTTTACCTAACGGGATGTCTGTATTAGCTTCTTAAAAGCGGCTTATAAGTTAAAAGTAAAAAAAATGACTTTTGGCTCTTGATTTTTTTCTTTATCAGCCTAAAAAAGTGCTTAAAAATATTTTTGTTGTTCCCAAACACTTTTAAATCTATAAAACAGCGTAAAAGTCAAAAGTCACTGAAAATAGGTCAATCCAAACACTCATTAAATCGGTTTATGAAATATATATTTTGCCCAATAACTGCATAAACACATGTAGAGTACTACATTTTGATTATAAAGCATCAAAAGAATATGACAAAATCTCATTAGCGACAAAGTCAGAAATTTAATTAAAGATATCCAAGATTTTATATACATATATAAGAACATCTCTATGTGATAAGACAAGTACATGACACGTGTCATATACTAAATATCTCTTTTATATAAAAATAAAAATTTATTAGTATTTAAAAATATATAACTAATTAAAACAAAATTTCAAAACTCTCTACCAAACCAATTGAACTTTTTTTTTTTTAAAAAAAAAGTATGGTTGTAATTATGGATATATTCAGAAGATGGGCTTTAAGCCTTTATGTCATTTTCTTGACCCTCAAAAATCAGAAAAATATTGCAATTTGTAAAAGATTTTGAAAAATATTCTTTAGGAAAGAGCCTCTCTGGTTCTATGAAGTAGTGGTAAGGTCTGCGTATATTTTATTCAGACACCACTTGTAAAATTTTACTGGATATGTTATTGTTGTAAAAGATTTTGAAAAAATCACAATAACATTGTAATGATTATAAAAAATCACCTAACTTTTAGGAATCGTTTGATGTGAGATATAAAATATGGTATTATTTTATTTGGCGTTTAGTTGAAGATATTAGGTAGATCCTTAGATTGTTTATTCCATATTTAGTTTGAGGTATAACGTATAATAATCTCAAGATAAAATGTATGATTACTTTATTATATGTTTGGTTGGAGGTATTAAGCTGTCATTGAATTATTTATCGCACCATTTTTACGTTACTGATGGATAAGTTATCCCATAATATACTTAGCTAAATATAACTCATCCTACAATAGCTTATTCCAGGATTAATATAATTATCTCAGAATAACTCATCCTACGATAACTTATTCCATGACTAATTATTTCAAAATAACTTGTTCCCAACCAAACGGTTTAATGAGAGGATAGGTTATCTCATATACATAGTAAATAACATATCTTGAAATAATTAATCGCGAAATAAATTGTTCCCAACCAAACGACCTCTATAGTCTATGAGTTGTAACCTATATCATACAAATAGTCAAATCACTTATTATTTCATCGACCTCGAGAATAAGTTTGATCTACTAGTTACTATGAATCGTCGATTCATTCTTATACGCACGCATTCAATAATACCCTAAAAATATGAACTTTTATCCTATAAATATAAATACTTTTGAAATTCAAATTTCACTTAATATATTATACTAAATGTTTTAAGATTATGATATTACTCATTTATTTTCCAAAGTGGTCTAATTAATAATTACTGAAATTGGTCAGAAATCCTTTGTGATTTTTCGTCACAAAAAAAAAAACCTTGGTTTTAATTTTTTATTTATCAAATTTAATATTCTACTAATCAATATATAAATTAATTATATATAATTAAAGATGGGTTCAATATTTAAAATTATTTATATATTCTAAATATAGAATTTATGCTAAGATTACTATTACTACAACAACAACATACCCAGTGAAAATTCCGCAAGTGGGGTTTGGGTAGGGAAAAATGGACACGCAGACCTTACTACTTCCTCATAGAGATAGAGAGGTTGTTTCCGAAAGACCCTCATCTCGAAAAATTATTCCCAAAAATAGAAACTACTAGATATGAAATGACTAGAATGAACAACAAATGAAAATATATAGCGACAATTCGTCCTGAAATTATTTATGTATTCTAAATATAGAGTTTATGCTAAGATTACTACTATTACAATAATAACATACCCAATGAAAATCTCACAAGTGGGATCTGGGGAGAGAAAAAATGTACGCAGACCTTACCACTACTTTATAGAGATAGAGAGGTTTCCAGAAGACCCTCATCTTGAAAAATTATCCCGAAAAATAGAAAATATTAGATATGAAATGACTGAAATGAATAACAAATAAAAATATATAGCGATAATTCGTCCCGATGACGATTACAATATATTATGGTTAGGTACCTGAATTTATTTTAAAAAATTGACTGACTAAAAATGTACTCATCTAAAATGTGCCATTTATAAGTGGAATAAATTTGGCAAAAATATCTAAGCTATTTGACTAGAACTAAACGTTAGATTTTATTTTATTTATTTTTAAAAAAAATTCTGTAAAGTTTTTAATTTCATTCTGACATTACAAATCTATTTGGACAGACAACCAAATAAATAATTTTAAATAACAAAATATGAATTTAGATATGTCGCTATAATAAAATTAACTTTTAGCAGTAATAAACAGTGTCAAAATCTTGTTCGATATTAGTTAAATGTCATCAAAGTTAGTGACGTTAAAGATCATTTTTGATGTAATATGTAACGTAAGAGTAACTGAGCTGGTGTAGTAGGTGATATCGTATTAGAAAAGCTCGTAAGGGTTGTTGAGTTAGTATAATAGGTGGTATTCTGTAAGAGACATCAGAGATATATCGATTACCCCTGTCAATGTCTTTCCAATCGAGCTCGCAACATCAAACTTGTCTAATATAATTTACATCTCTCCAAAGGTACGAACCAAGGCTATCTCATATAGTTGTCATTGATGGATCAAATCATTCTAAAAAAGTAATATGTTTAACACAAACTTTTCTTTTTGTCTACCACCCATCGTAAACAGTTACTAACGAACTTGAAATACGAATCAAATAAAAAAGGTTGTCATTAGGGCAAACAATCATATAATTTATGATTTATTGCACATGCATACTCAAAGAATAACATACGTGGATTTTCCGACAGTTTCAAAGAAATATATATATTTAGGATGGTGGAAATTTATAGATTTTACGACGCACGATTGAATTGTTAAATTTTGAACTATATCAATTAATAATGTAGATTATGTGTAAAAATTCTTCTTATATTTTGTGAATTTCCAGGTTTTGTTGCAGTTTGTAATAAGATTAAGACATACGTAATTGATTTTATGTAAAGCATGATGTAATTAAGGGTCTAATTATGATCGTAATTAATTAATTAATTAATCTGCTTAGTTTAGGGGATGAAGGTACATAATTGAAGTGATGAAAGCACTTTAATTAGCATGATAATCTTTAATTATGTACCAGTTTGTTAATATGTTACTTAACAGATATTCTAAAATAATATATACTAATTAATAATAAAATAAACCTTGTAAAAATCGACAGTGTGTATAATATTTCCAAATTATTTATTTATTTGTTTAGCATTATCACGTTAATAATATTTCTTAAATTTATTTTTCATTCTATCCATTTAACAATTGTGCTTGTTGAGTTAGCACTTTCACCTCCATTAATCCTAAAATATTGTATTATAACAATATAGTCCGCTAGTGATATTGTTCGTTTCGGGCCTAGATCTGCACGATTTTAAAATGAAAAGTTATGAGTTGTTAAGATGAAAAGTTACACATTGACAAGAGAGATACTGGGTATATAAGTAAACATGTTTTACCTACTAGTGACGTGTTTTAAAGCCGTGCGGGCCTAGGCCCAAAACAAACAATATCACTAGCGGACTGAGCTGTTATAATTAGGGCAAATTACACTGAAAGACACTAACTTAAAAAATTACAAAAAAAAAATAGCCCTCGTTATACAGACATGTTTGTGTATAACCCATGTGTAAGTAATATACATTGTATAGAAGTGTATACTTTCTATAACTTTTGACAAACCATATTGTATAGTCATG
>JBCEWC010012515.1:0-15795 GCA_038996855.1 Solanum aculeatissimum | reverse complement strand
TACTATTCATGAACAGTAAAACGTGTTTACTGTTCATGAACAGTAAACACGGTCAACATTGGTGTTCCAGTCAACATATGGTGCTTGTAATTTGTATCACAAGAAGCTTAATAAAACTAGATAAGCTTTTAACTAATAGTAAAGGCAGTTCGGGCGTTGCCCAGACTCAATAAATATATTTGATTATTTTTACACTTTTATTCATATGACTAAATTTAAATTGAAAATATGATATTTCATCATTTTAAGTTGTTTGTCCTTCTTTAGTTCATCTAAAAAAGAATGTCTCTTTCTCTCTGTCTCTTTGATGACTTTTAAAATTTAGCTTTCCACATGACATGTTACCACATGATCAAAAAATATTTTTGATACATTTGAGTCAATAATTTGACATATGTTTAATTTAAGGTCACAGAATTTATAAATTTTATTAATTTTTTTGCCAAATTAAATAGGAGCAATTAATTAAAATGGAGATAATATTTAGTTTGATTAAAAAATTAATCAAACATGGGCCCATATAAATTATTTTTTTGTCTCGATTTATGCGACACTGATAAATTTTTTATATATTTATAAAACAAATTAAATTATTAATTATTGTGACTTATGTTAATTTTAAATAATATATATTACTTATTTTATGTTCACGATAAGCTCTAACCATCAAGCCAAACAGCCTATTCCTATTATTTTTTTTAAGAGAAACACACAAATTTAAAGAGGAGTGTTGAGGCCAAGCTATGTGATGAGAAATCTTACAGAGTATAGTTGGAACTTTAAATATTATTTCATGGGTAGAAAAAGTGAGTTGAATTAATAATGATGTTTATTAGAAGCTCTTACTTCAAAGCAACATGCGAAAAAAGGCAAAAGGATTTTGATTAAGGTTTTAGTTGGAGTGCTCAAAACAAGTTATGATAATAAAAGGATATATATAGGCATTATATAATTTTTTTATACTATAAACAAACACCAACAAAAACATAATCATTAATTTTTTTATGTTGTCCACTCCTCCCATTTTTCTTAAGTTTTATTTAATTTGTTTGTGGTCCCTATTAAACATGGGAAATAAAACAAGTAATCGTTAAAGTTGCTTTCAACATTTATACGTTTGTTAAGGTTAGGGCATATGTAGCTCCTATATAAATGGATCCAAATACTTGGAGAAAATTGTTGCAGAGTTACTTTGGGTATATGATAGATTTGCCACAATTTCTTGTGACATCAAAGATATCCATTGAAAATCTTAAAAGTAGTATTTCTGTCATTCTACCAAAATATATAGAATTAGAATCGAGTTTTTAGGATTTAAACCCTTTTTATGTTATGAATTTCATTGTTCGAAAATCGATTTGCAAATAAGAAGGAAGAGAGGGTTATGATTCTCGTGATATATAAAATTAGATCTTAAATCTAATTCACACCTCAAAAATTTAGTTCAAATAGAGTAGGATTAATTATTCAGATCTTGTAAAGAGATCACTCGTCTCATAATCACTGATGTGAGACTTTTATAATTTTAACACCCCATTTCATGTTCAGGACTATCTAATGCAATTAAGATGGGCCATGCTCTAATATTATATAAAATTAGATATTGAGTATAACTTACACCTCCAAAATTAGCTCAAAATAAAAAAATTATCCGAGCCTTATAAAGAAATAATTAAGTACTTATCGATGAGCATTTGGTGTATCATGTATGAAGATATTTGTAGTACTTCAGAATTATGAAATTCAGATATTATTACAAGAAAACTAAGTGTACTATTACTTAATATTGACCTTATCTTTTTTCTAGAGATAAAAAACTCCTCTTTTTTTTCCTTTGTGAACATTTAGGAGATATCACTATGTGTGAGAAAATTTTACCATAAATTTTGTGCAAGATTCGAAAAATGGGTCTCATGAGAAGGCAAGAACTCAGTACTGTTTTTTTGCCTATATATAAATTGAGACGTAAACGGAAAGCTTTCTTTTTCCAAGACTTCTAATGTAATAATGATCCATTTAGTAGTAATAATAATTAGCATAAAATACAAATATTATTTCATTAATAAGTTTGTTTATGAAATTCATAATGCAATTGGCAAGTGCTACAACTGTAGGAAATAATTAGGTTTCTCATGTATTCTACAGTGATTTATCTATTCCCAAACGGAAGTCTCTCTATAATATAATAAAATATAGTACTTAATAAATTTGTTTATGCTTAAAGTAATATATAGACCAATTAGGTTCATAATTATTACTAATTAATTACGTCTCAACTTCTAATTGACGTTATGTAAACTACACATATAATACTAATATACCAACCTGTACGACCTTCTAATGTCGAAAGCTGAATGGAATAATCATTTTTTTTAAAAAAAATTTGTTATTTAAAATATTCAAGATTTGAGACGAGGGTGAGGTAGTGGTAAGGTCTGCGTACATTCTACCCTCCCTAGACTCCACTTGTGGGATTTCACTGTGTATATTGTTGTTGTATTTAAAATATTCAAGATATTATTTTTGACAAGTTAAACAACGAATTAGACTTCTAAAATACTACTAATTGTATAATTTTTTCAATCACAACTTGAGCATGTTTAATTAGTTACGCAACCATTCAAATGATTGAACATTTCCTTGGAATATATGTTACACTTCATGACAATTTCTACTTTCTATTTATGGAAATTGCGTAGCTATTTTTTCTTTTTGTTGTTGTGGTAACTGGTAACTGCACTTTTGGCGTTACTAAGTACTAACAAAAGGAAAAATTATTTTAATTTATTCTTGAACTTTACAAAATGGTTCAAATTTGTCATTATTAATAGTTTGGAGTTAAATATATTTTGTCATTACAAGATTTATGTGTTTAGTTCCTAATAACGAAAACTTTCTAAACACATGGACCTCTTCTTGAAGAAAAAAATATTCATATTTTTATAGGAGAAATTTTCGCATATAGTTACTCAAAAATATTTTAATATGCTTTATAATTATAGTTTCGATAATTATATTTCGTAACTATAGTTATAGCAGTATTTATATAATTCGCGCAATATTTGTATACGTTTCTATATTTCACTATACAATTTGATTCACGCAGAACTTTTGTATGATCGTGCACAATATTTGTATAAATCGCACGAATTATACAAAACTCAAACGGTAATTACAGCTAGATGTTTGCTGCGAGCTGTAATTAATTCAAACTATAGCTATGTTAGCTAAATAATTAATATATATTTTCTTATTGGCATAATTTTTCCTTTTTATATCCTACAATACAAATGATCCAGATTTTCTCTTGAACTTGGTAATGGTTATGCTAAGTTCAAGAGCAATTTTGCATGCAACATCATGGATGTATTTGACTATACTCCCTCTGTCTCATATTATATGAGCATTTATTAAATTAGGATAAAATTAATTAATTTTTTCCATTTTACTCCACCATTAATATAATATTTAAAAATTTCAAGAGGCTAATTAATTACTTTCACATTCAAAGAGTAAACTATTCCTATATTTTATGTATATTTTTTCTAACTTAATTTAATTTAATGCGCATTTTGATATAAATAAAGAATAGAACGGTAAAATTCACTAGTGTATTAATGATTTCTTAATCGCCGTATAAAATGGAAAGTAATCATATAGTAACTATTAACGAAGGGCAAATTTGACTCATTTCACAAAGTTCAAGAATAAATTTGAATATTTATCTTTATTAACAATTTCTAATGAATAAATCCTTTCTTCCATTAAATTGTCATCCTTCTAACAAAAATCATGGAGATAATATAACTGTTTAACAAATAGTACTACCATTGTTCCTTATATTTTCTCTGTTTCCTTGGAATATATATGCACATGTATTATCCTTCAAATTTCCAACATATAGAATGACTAAAAATAATTCCTTATCTAATCTAGTGGATAAAGGTCACATTCATTGAGCTCCAATTATTAAGTATCTTTTATTTTTGGTAGCTGTAATACTGTTATTGGCTCCATTACTATATATTTTTTTAAATTAGGGAGGTAGGTTGTCTCCTAATGATATCAAGAGGGCCATTACTTATCCCTAAGTTTCCATAAAACAAATATAATTGACTAGACCATTAAGACCTAGAGAAAGTATGATTTTGTAGGGTACTCCTATAGCTCTCTCTATCAAATATTTCAAAAATCACAATCAACTTGATTTCCTCCTCACATATGGTAGGGACTTTTATTTAATACTTATATGTACTTTCTTAACTAATACATTGGAGCCTAATTCATACTTATATTACTATTCAATTTGCTTAAAAAAATAAAATTGGAGCCTAGAATAATCTCCATCTACGTGCCTTCTCTCCTTGTTGTTTTACTCCAAACACTCGTATAATGCTCTCTGACTCTTTGTGTTAAAAAAAAAATGATCACTTTCCTTTTTTGATAATATTTTAATTTTAACTTTACACATACATATTTAAGGTGACAAGATTAAAGAGCATTTTGACACATTTAATATAATTTTAATTTAGAACCATAATTTTTTTTTTTTTAAACTTCATGCCAAGTCAAATCAAATCATTCAGTATAATTTAGTGACAGGTGAATTCGCTATATTTCAAAACCAGACATATATAGAATATGATGAGAATTATGATTAGTTTATAGAATATTTTCAGTACAACTTAGATGGTGAAGTGTATCATTATGAATAACAAGAAACTGATCTGCAAGTAAATCAAAACAAAAATTGAAATAGATGGAAAATTAAGATTAAAAATAGAAAATTCTTCTTCATTACTAATTTTATGATATTAATCCGTATAATATATAAGCTGTTAATATGATGATTCCAGTTAATTGTTCATTAATTTCAACAAAAATGTTATTGCTAAAAATCAAATTTAATTTCTTAAAAAAAAAAAAAGTGGGACACGCATTAACATTGTTGAGACATTTTGGTATCGTGAGTGGTAATTTGAACATCATTTGAAAACAACAGCAGAGAGCAATGTGTGTTGTGGACCATGTATACCCCTGACTAATTGACAAGAAAAAGTATATATTCTGTAAATTATTAATCTGTCACTCACCCACAAAAAACAGAAATTTGATCATCAAGTCTATACAATTTTGAATTTTCAAATTTTATCAATTAAAATGACCAATCATTCCAAATTAATGAAAGGAAGAAAGGGCAGTGTATAGTGCTGTACGTACCAGCAAGCCCCATTTTCCATCATCCATCAACATCAACAATTGTGTGCATTATATATAGTGCAGAGAATTAACGAGGTAGTTTTTCTTTTTTAATTTTGATCTTAAATATATTATGCATGTATATTTTAGGTGTTAATATCTCTGCAAGCTCAAATTAAAAGTGTCAATTGGAACGTAAAACACAATTATGAATTTCAAACAAAATATAAATTTATTTTATTTCATCTCTTAAGTAAAATAAAATTATAATTTTGAGATAAAAACGAAAAAAGCTCCTTGGATTTCCAGTATATGTTGCATTGGTGACTTGTACATCAGGCCTCTTAACTTTTCATGTTTTTGTCTTGTACTAATACGAGATACGATAAATATGAAAAATTACTTAAGAATTAATAAATACTCATTTTGTTTGAATGTAATATATAGAGAAAAATAAATATAAAATTATTTCTTAATCTATTTTTAGTGTTAGTGAATAAATAAAGGGTTATATTTTATTGTGTCAAGTGTGAAAACTGACGGCCGAAATGAGAAAAAGAAAAAAAACATAAAGAAGGCAGCAAGCAAACTGCACAACCCTGATATAAGGGATTACACTTTCCCAGAATTAAGACTTACGAGGGAAATTGAAGCAGACCAAATAATCCTAAATCGTTTATATTTAAATGGATTATTTGGTCAATTTAGTGTCTTGTTTGCTAAAGTTTTTGACATTACATTACAAATACTCAAAAAAATACGTTATATAACATTTTAAAATGTATGCTAAAATAGTACAAATTATATGACTTTATTGAGTGCAAGTATCATAATGCTTTGAAGAGACACGAGCATTTATTTTTTTACATAATAAAACAAGGAAATCAGACGAAGATTCCTTTCCAATTTATAATTAGAGCGGCTGGAAACATAATAATTCTGATTTGAGCAAGTAAATTAAATGCATAATAAATTTGTTTAGAAAAACCTCAATCAAATGGATTGAAAATCTCGTAATGTCTTTTTGAGGTTATTAATTAAGGAAGGCAAGTAAGTAGTATACTACGTTGTTTTGATATTAATAAATATTTGGACATTCTTGGGCATAATCATCACTGTCTTTTGGGAGCTGTGCTTTTCAAGCATGCGCTGGATATATACGTTTTAGGTATAATAATTCTGCATTATAACTCACTCAACAATTAATATCTCTCTCTACGTAATTAATAATGCATTTTAGGATATACTATGTTTTAGCTATAATAAGAGTATATGCAATTAATAAGAGTTAACTCATAATCCAAACACAAAAGAAAATTCCTTCATCCTTTTTCTTGGCTACAATTTTTATGGAAAACGTCAAAGTGATTCAACTTTTATCATCTTCTTGAGTAATGCATTAATCTATTATTAAAGACCATAAGATGCATTTCCAAGAACACGGCAATATATAGATTAATTATATTTTGGTAAGTTTATTAAAAACAATATCATGATTGGTATCAAATGGTTCAAAGTTCAAACTAGAAGAGTATATAATAACAACAAAATTATCGCAATTTCTTTAGAGCTCACAATAATGTCAGTATATTTTTAGTATTTTCTCACGTTCTTCCTCAAAAATTTTTTTTAGTTCGTTCCACAATTTTTTTTTTATTATTTAGAAGAGTACGAATGGATAATGGCAATTTGATAATTTGATTTATAAAATTATTGAACTTTTCTCGTTTTAATTTTATTATGTATTTAAAAATGAAATAATAATATTACAAATTATAATAACTAATAATTTAAACTATTTAAAAAAAAACATAAAAATTAAGTTGATTTTCAAGATTATATTGGTGTTACATAATTTAAATACAATATTTTTAAAAAATTATAACTTTTTTCTTAAATTTACTTCAAGTCAATGGTGTTGCATAAATAAAAAAGTATATATATAAATTGAATTTCTAATATAGATTTATTACTATTCTTAAAAGCTCTAATCAAAGTAGAGTGTATAGTTGTTGCCAGTTTGATATACAGAAGGGACATGAATAATAGATTCTTAAGTACCCCCACCAAATAACTTGGAGGCCCCCCAATCACGCTTCAAGTCAAACAGGTGCATACGATATTTTTAAAAAATTGTTTTATAATAAAATTTTATTATTTTTTATTTTATTTTATTTATGTAATATTTTTTAATATTTATGTAAATAGAAATTTATTTTATTAAGAGTTAAAAAAAAATTAAATTAGAGGGAGGGAGAATCTTTTTCCACTACTCCAAACAAAATCTTTTCAAATTTTTAACCTTATTTAGGCTTTCTAAAATTTTAAATTGTAGGAATAAATAAATAATTTAAATTTAAATTTAATAAAATAAGGGACAATTCATATGAAACCCAGTAAGTAGTGTATTTACTTTTGGGATTTGGGTTGGATTCATTAACTGGACCCCACTATATTAAACAGTGTCTGCCACCTACTTTACATCTTCACTTATAATTATAAGGTAATGTTATCCTAACGCATTTTCACAGCAAAAACAGAAAATCATGATAAAATGTACTGCTATAATTTATTATACACTTGCTATCTATTAAAGGTGTGTTAAAATGGTGGTTGATTTTAAATTAATTATGTTGAGTTATAATAAATAGAATAAAAATAAGCTAAATAATGCATCATGATTAGACTTATTTTTTTAAAATTTATATATAACCAATTAAATAATAATTTTTTTGGTGATTCAATTTTGTTTATATATTTAATCTAGATTAACTCAATTTTTTAGATAAATTGATAATTACGATTAAATTGGTGAAATTGTTTTAGCCATTTAAAAAAAGGTAAGATCAAATAGTAAATACTCCGAAGAGAACATTCATGCAAAATCATTAGATCACAGGTGAGACTTGTGTTCAAGAAGAATCCATGAAAGAGGAAGTAATATTTATATACATGAATGATTTTGGAAAACTTTGCTTTAAATATACACATTTCTATTTCAGTCACTTAAATGACCAGCAAATTATTTCAAGGATGGTTGGAAGAATTTATTTTCCTTTGACGCTTCCATAAGTGTTTATTCATTAGATATTTAATATTTTTATTAAAATTTAATTATTTTGATTCGCATTATATAACGTTCTATTTGAAATAAAGTATTTTTTACGGTGTAATATTCAAAATTCGAATTCTATATTAGAAATTGTTGTTATTTTAACTTATTTAAAGTCTCCCATATGCACAATAATGAGTGATCTCTTTCTTTTCTCGCGCCAAATCTTGGCTTCTACTATCCAACTTCCATTTTCCTTCATCTTCAACCTTGAGTCAAACAAGAGGGACTCTCCTTTTCCCTTCGGCTGCCCATTTCTTCTCTTTAATTAACACTTTTTCAGCACACCCTTTTCCTTTCTTCTTTCAGTTCACACTTTCAAGACTCCATTTTTCATGTCCTAAAATCACTTATTTGCCTACTCTGTTTTCCTCTGCTTCAGCTAATCAAAATGGACACTGTGAGACCAGCTCCAGCTCCTAGTAAAAGCAGGCTAGCTAAGACATTTCAGAGAGTAATCCATCGGAAAAACTCCTCAAAACCTTTTTCCAACAATGGGTTTTGCCTTCTCATACCTCAAGAAAAGCTTAGGTGTTGTGAGTCACAGCACTTTGACAAAGAAGAAATCGAAGAGTGTAAAGAACATACCAAGAACAGAGCTGTTATGGAGGCTTTTGTTGCTAAGCTTTTTGCTACCATTTCCTCTGTTAAAGCTGCTTATGCTGAGCTTCAGTTGGCTCAGTTCCCTTATGACAGTGAAGCTATTCAAGTTGCAGATCAAGCTGTGGTGGATGAACTCAAAGCTTTGTCTGAGCTCAAACACCGTTATCTAAAAAACCAAATTGATTCTTCACCACCCCATGTAACACTAATGCTTGCTGAGATTCAAGAGCAGCAATCTGTCATGAAAACGTATGAAATCACGATGAAGAAAATGCAAGGAGAAATTGAATCTAAAGGGTACAACATATCTTCTCTACACAAGGAGCTACAAGAAACCATTCACAACAACAAGTTACTCGAGAGGAAGCTCAACGCCAGTGGATCATTCTCCATTCTTGACAATGTCAAATTTTCAGATGTAAATCCTAAAGATTTCATCATGGTTTTGCACTATGCCATGAGATCTATCCGCAATTTTGTCAAGTTCTTGATTCGGGAAATGGAGTCTGCTAATTGGGATATTGATGCTGCTACGAAATCTATCCAAAATGGTGTGACTTTCCAGAAGAGTAATCACAGGGCTTTTGCCTTTGAATCTTTTGTTTGCAGAGAGATTTTCAGTGGGTTTAACGAGCCTACTTTTTCTGTTCAGAATGATGATTCTTTATTTTCCGGCTCGACCCAACGCCGGAATTTCTTCTTCGATCAGTTCAAGAAGTTGAAATCTGTGAATGTTGCTCCTTTTCTCAAGCAAAACCCTTCTTCTCTGTTTGGGAAATTCTTGAAGGCCAAATACCTTCATCTGGTTCATCCGAAAATGGAGTTCTCCTTCTCCGGGAACTTAAACCAGAGGAAACTTGTGAACTCCGGCGAGTTCCCGGAAACAGAGTTCTTCAAGGTATTTAGCGAGATGGGGAGGCGCGTGTGGCTTTTGCATTGCTTAGCTTTCTCTTTTGATCAACAAGTTAGCATTTTTCAAGTACGGAAGAACTGTAGATTCTCTGAGGTCTACATGGAAAGCGTCACAGACGACATTTTCTCCGCTCCCGGCGGCGAGTTCAAGGTAGCTTTCACGGTGGTTCCCGGTTTTCAAGTCGGTCAAACAGTAGTCCAAAGTCAGGTATATTTGTCTCCGACCACTCCTCCGGCCAAGCACTAGCGATATACAGTGGGATATTAAGTAAAAAACTCATACGCCTACTCGCTCTAATGACCACGCGCCGCCTCAAGGCAGTCCGCGCACATCATGTAAATAGTTGGATCAGCTTGCTTCAATAAAATATAAGTTGATGAAAGAATTTACATGGGAGGTTACACCACCGGTGAGGGAGGCGCGTGAGTTGAGAGATTATCTTTTGGAAAGTGATGGGCTTTTGGGCCCAGGTATTGAAAGTGGTTCAGGGCTTTTGAAATTGTGAACTGGATGGTTTGGAGTATAGTGCAGAAAGATTGGGCGGTGAGACAAAAGGCAAAGTAGGCTCAGTCAGGTCGTGGGCCCAACAAGCATACGTCTTTGTTTTCTTTGGTAACAAAAGTAGAAGGCCATGTGGGACCCTCCTTCTCTGCCTATCAAAAATTGCTAAAATGTTTTTTATTCCTCAAATTGTACGTTAAAGAATGACAGACATATGCCTGCAACTTGCATATGCCACTATAATGTGTATAAAAAATTAGCTAAAGTATTACTTTATTATATACATAATATAATGAATATTAGTATTATGCATGGTATCGTTGCTTTGAATTTTGGATCTTAGGTGCTTGGGCAAAATTTCTTTTTCCCTATTTTTATCGTGCAAATTTGGATTTAGTTAAGTAGGCCTCGAGTACTGAACATTAAATATATTTTGTAATGTGTAAATTTGAATTTTGCTAAGTGGGCCTTGGGTATATCAAAAATATGTGAAACAAAAAAAGAGGAGAAGTGTGTAATGTTACACTAGTTCAATCTTTTTTAAGAAAGGCAAAAGGAGTTTTGATAGATCTTGTCTAAAATGAGCATCTAAGATGTTTACAAAAATACTGCACGGTTCAATATTCCATCTTTATTTGGTCCCTATACTATTTTAAGATGTCCAATAATACTTGTCCAGTTTATAAAATCAAGAGATAATTTTACACTTTGTTCCTAATTTACCCTTGTCATTAATTATAGTTATTTTTCCTTTTATATTTTTCAATACATTGCATTAATTATATTCAAAGGGTGATTTGGTAAAATTACCCGATCATTTACTACTTCTTAATCCTTGTGTCAAGTCAACAGGGGCCAAGTAAAATTGGACGGAGGGAGTAGTATATTATTATATGATATCAATTTATTCTCTTAGTTCATCTTTATTTATTTATTATATTAAAAATAAATATTTAAGCATATTTATTTATTTTATAAAATTAAGAGACAATTTTATATTTAGTTTCTAGTTTATTCTTATAATTAATTCAAGTTTTTTTATTATATTTTTCAAGATATTGTATTTATTATATTCAAAAGGTAACTTGATAAAATTATTTATATTATTTACTATTTAATTTTTGTGTCAAGTCAATAATGGTTAACTATTATTGGACGAAGATAGTATGTGACATATAAATTTTGAAAAGCTAATCAAATTTTCAACATAATTTTTAGAAAATTTAAGTTAGTTAATTATTATGGTTATTTACCTTTTAACATAATTTTTAAATAATATATTTTTTTTTAATCTTAATTTATATGGTATAGATAAAATCTAAGTGTCAATCAAATTTTTATATGTTTTTAAATTTTAACTTATTTATTATTATGATTTATATTAATTTTTATGTCATTTTTCAAAAAATACATATTGTTTTTTCTATCCCAATTTATGTGGTATTGATATAATTTTAAAGGTTAATAAAAATTTTCATATATATATTTAACATATTTTAAATTATTAATTATTATGATTTATAATTTTTTTTATGTAACTATAAAATAATATATATTATTCTTCTTGTCCAAATTTATATGTCACTAATAAAATTTTAAATTTCACTTACTTTTTAAATATTTTTTATTATTAATTTACAATACTTTTTACGACATTTAAAATAATTACGGTAGCCCTTCAGCAGCCATGCAAAAAAACAACCGTCAGTTATTTTTAAAATTAAATAAAAAAATAAAATAATTTAATAAAAATTGAGATAAATGATCAATTTGGCCACTCAAAGCTACCAGCTTGAGAGGCCACTTCTATATGGAGTACTAGAAATATTATTTCTTACCTTTAAAATAGAATGATTAATTTTTTTAAAAAAAATATTATAAAACAAATGATCTCTTTTTTTTATAATACATTAAATTTAATTTTTAAATAATATATTTAAGACACAAAAATAAAATATTTTAATACATTTAATATAAAATTATAATTTTTTAAAAACAGTATTGAGTTAAACTAGTTTTTTTTTTCAAAAAAAAGGAGCGAGTAATATGAATCGAAACATTATGAAGCCGCCTACCTCTCCTTGGGATCACACATTCCTAGGCAAATTTGTCTTCTTTTTATCTTTTCTAGGATATAAAGACAAAACTTCTAAATTAATTTTATATAAACACTATATTTTAATGTTGTAGTGCGTAACCAAAAAAAAAAAATCAGTTCGACACATAATTTACCTTGAATCCACTTCTGCTCCTCGATTTGGGAATCTATAGTAAACACGCATATTATTTTCCCGTTTCAAATTAATTAAATTTTTTGAGAATTTTTGAGATTTTTAAAATATTTAAATTGTTTAAAGTTCATAAATTTTTTAATATATATTAATTAGTTATTAACATGAATTTCATTAGTAAATGTTGTAATTGTTATGAGGAAAATTGAATAGTAATATGATGTGCATGCTGCCTTCTTACAAAACACGATTGAAGTTATTGTCAGAAGTATTTGGGAGAAATTCTGAGGCAAAGGGGACACTGTGAAAAGGAAATGTCACAAGTACAATACAGATTCACGGGTGATTTTCTTATTAAGTTTTTGGTTTTTGTAATTACATCATTTATGTGAATGCTATAATGGGTTTCAACTCAATGGTAAAGTTTTTGGTTTTTATAATTTTTAAAGTACCTAATAATTTTATTTATGTATATCACTATATATTATGTATCAAACAGAAAATGTCTTACCAATATGGGTTGTGATGCAGTGGTGGGACTGCTTCACCCTTAACCAGAAGTCTCGGGTTCGACCTTGGAAAGGAAAAAATCTTGTTGAGAGCGCCACCACCAAATGGGTCGTGCAGTGCGCGATCCGTATTTAGTCGAGACTCCACGGACTCCGGACACCAGGTGAGGAAAAAAACCCAGAAAATGCCTTTAATTAAAATACATAAACTTTTAATTAGATACACGTGTATATTTTGTCAGATACATATTTTAACAAACGTCTCTATTTCTCTCCCCTTCATCTTCAACCAAAAATCGCTATTTTTGACAATGGGCTTTTGGGCTATATAAATTTGACCTATAACGTCTATTAAAATTCTATGAAAGACACTCTTCTTATGGCAAAAATTTCGTAAAATTATTTTGTTGCCTTGTATTTGAATCTTAAATTTCTATGTTTCATGTTTTATGATTATGTACTTGATACGTAATTTCGTCAAATTATCTTGTTGTCTATGTGTATTGTGAAGTAATGTGTCTACAGTCTTTTAAGTTTTCTTCAATTTCTATATTATGCTTTAATATATCTTATTCTAATGTATCAATTTGTATTATTTTCACAATTATATTTTGTTAATGCAGATTGTTTAACAAAATTTATATCAAAATTTCAATTTTATTACAAGTTTAAGATACATTATCAATTTTCCAAAAAAAAAAAGAAAAAGAAATAATATGATACATGAAAACAAATGTATCTCTAACAACTAGTTGTTTAACGTATCATATATACAACAATGTATCATGCACAATGCGATGTAACTAACCGTAAGAAAACATTCTACGTTCAACAATTGCTTGTTTTGTGCATCAATTAATAATACATTAATTATCAATTTAGACATGATACATACAAACGATTACAATTATTTTTCTTTGGCGTCTATATTTTTGGTATCGAGATATAGTTTCTTACTTCCAATTTAAATAAATAACATGATTTTTCATTTTGTGACTAAACCAACTCAAGAGCATGAGTATCCTTTTCACAAGATGTTACGTCAAAAGAATGTAATTCATCAGGCTCTAAATTTGATGTTACGTCAAAACAATTCCATCACTTCTCTATCGTTCATAACTCACTATATATTCCCATATTCCTGCATACCGATGCAAAATCGATATATTCATGTATTTTTTCAAAAAAATTTAAAAAGTTGAATCAATTTGGAAGTGATTGATTAGTTGTGTCCAAAATTGAACAAAGTCCAAAATTGAACAAGTGAATTAAGGGGTTTTAATTAGATTTTTCCGTTTCTTTTTCTTTTCTAGCGTAACTACATAAAGATAATATATACTCGCTATGTATCATGAAGGCAAGTTATGTATTCGATTTTCTCAAATAAAGGATTCTTGTAATTTTGAAAAAAAAAATAGAAATAGAATGAACTTCATTTTTAACACTATGAAATTTATGTAAAATTATACTTAGTTCATATATTTCGTCCTATACTTTATAAAACTTCATTCGAATGCGAAATTTTTTAATTTATTTTCAGTATCTTTGATATGCACCTTTAAATGAATATTTGTTTAAAAATTGTTGAAGAAATGCAAAACTATGTAAATGTTACCCAAATATGTCCTTACTAAAAATAAAACTACATCATTGATACAACTTGAAATGACTAAGAAAGGGAAATGTACATAAGGATTGATACATAAATAATTTTTTATTTAATTGATAATCATATAAAGGAGACGAAATTTTAGCCATTTGCATCAAGCTAGAATGGAGGTATTCCTTTATTTTGTCAAAGGCTTTCTGTTCATCCCATTTTCCTGCAAAATTTAGATTTCAAAATTTTTGTATCTGCTCGCAAATGGTTATACAAGAAGTTCGTGAGATGTCGCTCCAGCTTGAATTATCGTAGAATGCTGTGACACTTCATTAAGAACATAAACTAGGAACCATATTATTTTAAATCAAATATTGTCCAACCTTTTCTTCACGATATAAAGTCAATTTGGAAAAATAATTTAAAGTGCAAACTTAAATTTGATTCCAACTTTAGAGTTGTGTTGAGTTTTATAAAGCAATAGTATTATATGAGTAGTATCAAATATTTCAAGACGTCCCAAAATAAAAAAGATGTGAATGAAAATAAGAACACAGATGATCTAAGCAAATAGCAATAAAACACAAAATAACGCATAATCAATGTACTTATATAACTAGAGAGGGGGAGAATAATATACGTACAGCAGGGGTGAACAAAATCAAACTGAAAATCATATCAAATAATAAATTAAGTTAATCTGAAAAAAAAAAAACTTGATGATTTAATTTAACTTGATTTGATATTAGAAAAACACAAGACTGTACTTGGCTTGATTTGATTTTAACTTTAAAAAGTCAATCCAACCCGATATTACATATTATTTTTAAAATCTATATATTATTAATAGGAAGAAAGTCTAGGATCATGCCAAGTGGCAGCCTAGGATCAAGACACATAGTATTTTTCTTAACAAATTAGTTAAATTAGATAATAATTAATTATGTTTTAACTAATAACCACATTACAAGCTAAAAATGAAAAAAAATTATGAACAATGGAATAAAAGTTTAGAAAGAAACTACATTTCAAGATTTTTTTTAAAAAAAAAAGAAGAAGAAGAAGACATATTTCTATTATATTAACAAAAATAAGAATATTAGGTAAAGTGAAAAGGTATTAAAGAG
>JBCEWC010012514.1:0-15799 GCA_038996855.1 Solanum aculeatissimum | reverse complement strand
GGATTGCTTATAATAAGATTCCACGAGACAATCCTTATTTCATATCTGTTTTAAATGCTTTAACTTATTATTTTACAAAAAGAAATCAGGAAAAGAATTTTAAATTTTATACTGTCACAAGAGGAAAGAAGACATACGTTTTTCAGATATGGAAACAAGTCGTGGAGGTTATTACTGATTACCCTATCCCAATTTTCAAAGGTTTCAATCATTTCCAAGAAGCTTTAGAATTTGCTAGAAAAAACATAGGACCAAACTTTTATGTTGCACCAGAACTCAAAGATCCAAATAGCCAAAACATTTCATACATTATTCCAGAAAATAAAAAGCCAAATCAACTTTTGTGATCATTGCGAGACCATGTCTAGAGCCTTCAAAAAACTAAATGCCAACAACGATACCTTAACCAAAGAAAATCAGCAGTTAGTCAGACAGAACCAAATATTACAAGACCAGATTTATATCCTTCAAGACACTTTGAGGCAAACTCAAATTTCTCCCCAATCCTCGAGTTCTCCATCTCCTAAAATGGATGGGATGGGTGTACATTCCCCTATGAATGTAGAAAGATCCACTGCACTGGATAAAAGTGTAGCTAGTCCGGTTCAAACGACAACCGATAAAGACACATCAAGTCCGTTAATGGCTGACACTTTGCCAAAAAGTGTAAAAAAGTTACCATCTAGTTTTAATTTACCGACTCCATCCAATGACAAAGATATAAGTTCAAGTTCAAGATCAGCTAAAGGTTTTAAGTTAGACAGGAGAAAGAAAGAAATCAATAATATAAGGACCATGATTAGTAATACAGTCAGACAATTTCTACAAGAAGAAAGGAAAGAAATAGTTAATCCAAGTCCCAGCAGTCCAAGATGTCCAAGTTCACCAAACCAACTTTATGGAGGAGAATTTGCTCAAGACCAAAATGCAGATAACGACTCAGTAGAAACTTTTGATACTATAGCATTACACAACCTGGATACATAAGTCAAAAACCAACAAAGACACTAGACGAATAATAACAGTTTTCAGATTAAATCAAGACAATACAAGATATTCTATACAGAAACTACAGTTAGATAAAGTTTCTAGTTTTCTCAGCAAGCACAATACAGACGGAAAGAGACAGATACCAAACTTTCCTAGCATGATCAGTAAAGCTAAAGACAGACTGAAAGCGACACAGGAAAGCGACACAAACGTTTATCTTGGCAACACTACAAGATAAAAGCCAGACCCACAGATAAAGACGTATACCAAACCTTGGGAAGACAATGACACACGGACAGTGACAGATACCAACCGCATAAAGGAAAAAGTTGCAATAAGTTAAACAAAGTCAGTTCACACCACGTGACGATGGGGCCCAAAAGCAGCACCCGACGCGGTTTAATTGACAATGTTTGAATGGAAGCTTTAATCTTTACATTTGAAGTCCATATTTGAAATCCGGGAACATCTATAAATATCCCCATTCCTTATTAAGACAGGATAGAGAAAAAAAAGCAGAATAAGAGCAATAAGAAAAGAGTGAAAATATATCCCCAGAAGTGTTGTAAAGTGTGGAGCACTACGTACCTCTAGCTATTTTATGCAAGATAAATCTCTCTCTCAATTATATCCTCTGGTTTAGCTCTATGTAATATATATGTTATGAATAATTTTATGTGATATATATGTTTTAAAGTATATTTGCCAAAATTATTAACTTTATTCCTAGTAAGGGTTATTCTCTTAATTGTATAACATCATCTATGGTTTAGCTCGTAAAGTCCTAGGAATCTTGAAAGACATCGTTAGGCAAAAGGCCATTTGTAGTGTCTAAATCCCGGGTGGAGCTAAAGACGATTGATGCTATATTATCGGTTTGGAGAAAGAGCTGAAAAAGAATAAAACAATAGTTTAAAAGATAGAATATATTTTAGAATATATTTGTCAAAACATATAGAAGTGTATGAAAACCTTTGAGGTTTGGCAAAAGAAAAGTAGAGTTCATTATAAGATAAAGTTTATTAAAGACTCAACTCAATTGAGTAGACTCTTTAAAATTTTATATAAGAAAATATAAGACGAAAATATAAGACTAGACCTAGACCTCCCTATATATATATATATATATAAATTAATAAAATCAACATCAAAAGGATGGTATATTAATTTTTTTTATTTATAAAATTGACTTCTCAAAGTCGATATTCATTAAATAATTTTTAATGTTAGTTAATAAAAATTGACCTCAAGAGGTCGATATGTTAAAATATTATTTTATTTAAACAATACCGACTTCTTGATATCGGTGCTATAAATTTTTTTAAAATTTTTAATTCATAAAATCAACCCTAATAAGTTGATATTATTAAATTTATTTACATTTATATATTTTTTAAAGAATACCGATCTCCTGTGATCGGTATATTAAAATCATTTTTTTAGAAAAAAATTAATCTCTAGAGGTTGTTATCTTTTTAATATAATAGACCAGGGTACACACTTCCATTTCAATCATCGACCATCCTTCTCTCAAAACCCTAAGCTCTCCTTTTTCCTCTCTCATCTTGTCGAAATCTCCTCTCGTCCGTCACAACACCTCATCACAACTTTCCTCCGTCATCACAACACCTCATCGCAGATTTTCTTCTCCATGGCAACACCTCGTCGCAACTTTCGTCCGCCGTCGCAGTGCCTCTTTCTCATGTTGCAGCTCGACTCTGTCGTTGTAACCCGCAGGTATAATATTTTAGTTTTTGAAATTTTTGCTTTGTCAGTTTCAAGGTTCTCAATTGTCAAAGGGGAGCATATTGATCCTTAACTTTCTTTGAGTAATCATGACAAAAGCTTATCAATACAGGATCACAAAAAATTGGTGAATATAATTATTTGTTGTTTGAAGTAAAAGATAAAACCCTTCATCTGGCCTGTTATCATAAAAAATAAAATTATAAAACTTGGCTAAGATTTTTCATATCTAAATCAAAGTGGAGAGTGATTGTTAAGTTATGAAACAAATGATAGTGTAGTGTAAAATTTACCATTAACTCTTAAAGAAGAGAGTTACAATGCATATTAAAACAATAATACTTGATGAATAATCAGATTGTAGAGCCATAATTTGGACTTTCCAAGACAACAACATGACACAACTTCTAGATAAGTTGTATCATTACCATAAAACTTGCAATCATCAGGCTCATACATCCTTCTTGACTAATATCTGAATAGATATAAAACTTGATAAATTATAAGATTCAAATTCACAAATAAAAATTGATTCAAGAAAAGATGAAGGGGAAATAAGAAATTGCAGACAAAGGGCACAAAAATAATATGAAATTTACAACATCTTAAGAAGCACAAAGGCATTTCGTTGATGAACCAACTAAAAAAATTGATGATGATAAAAGAATTTGACTAAAGTGGAGAATGATTTACCAGATAAGCTTTCTTTCTTTGTTAAAATGCATCTACTCATGAATCACAATGACAAACAGGAGACACTGGATATAGAGAAGGTTGTAGATGAACGCCAAACATTTTACTTTTGCAGGAAAGGAGACAACTCCTGATTTTTTGTACTTTAATTGACATTGTATCAAGAATGATAGAAAAAGGTGCAGAAAGAAATCATTCGTGCTTGCATAAATGAAATTTCTATTACTGAGAATATAGCCGATCTTAGTATTGTAAGTTCAATTGTTAGCATAGATTTTTTTTTGTTTTTTGGCAACTCTCCTCAACTGTCTACTAATGATAAGTCTTGTATTGTACTTATCATTTGTCTTATGGCCTTCAAGTATGATACAAAGGACGAGCATGCTTTAAGAAATCATTGTAATGATGAACAACCTCGTTATGCATTATTGGTACTTGCAATGATTGTGCATAATATCCCTATATTTCTTGCAATAAGATGATGAAATGTATTTTATGTCCAAATGGCAGGTGATCATGATATTAAATGAAACACTTTGGCTTTATCTGCCAACAGTGATGTCGATGAGGCAAACATCCAAGTCAAGTCAGGAAACCTTAACATTCCAGTGAATATACAGTTCTACTTGGCTAGGACTGTTGTCCATCTCGAAAAGAAAATCTAGAGAGATGAATATCCATTGAGATTTGCTGAGTCGCGAAAATATTTAGCTTCATTTTTCTCATTTGGATTTACCCATTGAGATTTGCTGCCCTAGAATATGTGTGGCCAAAACTAAGCTCTTGTGTTGTTGGGACCTTAAATGAAATATTTTGCTTAGTTGCAGATGTGTTTCTATTGACTCGTATAGTCAGTGCTTACACTTTGTTTCCTTTTATTTGATTGATCAAATAATTTGGATATGATGGTCAACTAGATACATTTTCTCTGCTCTACACTTTAAAAGAATCTACATTTGAAATTTCAAAAAATAAAATAATACAAATTAAAAATAAAAAAGTAAAATTAAATTATCGACCTTTGTAGGTTGAAATTTAAAAAAAAATACTGATTTTTGAAAGTAGAAATCTCAAAAAATAATAAATAAATAATACCGACCTCTAAAAGTCAGAATCTCAAAAAATACTAAAAATAAAATTAATTATAGTGACCTCCGAAGGTCAAAATTTTAGAAAAATAAACTATTAAAAATAAATAATACTGACTTCTAGTGATCAGTGTATTATATTTTAATATTAGTTTATAAAAAACAAAATCAACTTCTAGAAGTCGAAAAGGAAAAATTGACCTTTTTAGGTCAGTATTAATATAATATATATTTTAATTTTTATTATGTAATTGACTTCTTGAGGACGAAAATATTCAAAATAATGCATATATAAAACTAACCTCATGAACTCAGAAAAATAAAATTTAAAAACTTAAATTATATTCACGATATTTTGACTTAAAATTAAAATAGACATCGGAGGTCGATAGCGGAGGTCGATAATGAGAAGCGACCAAGTTGATTTCAACCTCAGCTAGGAAGCCAATTTTGGATCAGTATTTCTGGAAATATCGACCTCAGCAAGTCAGATTTTTTAGGTCTATTTTTTCTATTTTTTAGTAGTGATATTTGATTGAGGGCATAATCATCATACTAAGCACCACTAGTTCGCACCCGGAGACTTATTTCTATTGTTCAATTCTAGATTATGGTTGTTTCCTGGCAAACTCAAGTCGTAGTAGTTGGGCCCCTACAAAGTTACTGATGTTTTCCACCAAGAAGCCATTGAGTTAGAGGCTAACGATGGCTTACGATTCAAAGTCAATGTCTAGAGAATCAAACCATACTTGAGAATTCTAAAGAGTTAAAGACAGTTGATGTAACGTCTTGGGAGGGTACCCTTGGCATGACCGACACTCAAAAACTATTGTTGTCTCCCAAGCGAACCACTTGACCTCATCACATTCATTCAATCATAGTTTAACATATGAGCGAAAGACTAAATATGAAAAAGGTGGACAATCTCAATATATGAAGGCCATAGGCCAACAATCAAACTCCAATTTTCTAACATAAAAATAGTTTTAAAAGAAGGTCAGTCAATAGATAAAGATCTCAACATCAACTCCTTACTATCTAGTCTATGAAACCTCTAACTCTACCATCTAGTTGGTGTCAATGACAGGTTCATGGCTACCTCAAATCAATAAAAGAAAATCTAAACTCTAGTAGCTAGATGATAGTAATATATAAATCCTCTGAAAGCAAGGAAATTGACCAATTAGCTGAATGCGAATAAATCTTCAACGATGTGTCTGTCGATTATCTCTAACACCTGTCTCTATATCATTTATGATGCAATCCAAATGGACGTCAGTACGTGAAATGTACGAGTATATAAAATGGTTGAATGAAACAGATATAGGTAGAATACTATCAACTCATATAACTCAAATTAAGAGATAAATAACTCAATCAAGAATGTCAAATATCTATCTAAAGCAAGACTCAAGAGTATACAATGACCCATCAATACCAATCCAGTCCAATCCAATCAAATTGACTCAAAGTACTATTAATATATAATTTTTATGGGAGTTTCTTTTATCCGACAATAATTGCTTAGGAGCCAATGATCGTAAAAGAATCCCGTTGATGTTGCCACAACCGTTTATACCTTGCTAGGGTAAGAACAATTAGAATCCATCATGGATCCAGACAATCGAACAAGTCCTCTATTATTTCAGGGACTGATCAGCTAAAGAGGAAACATGTGACTTAGCAGTTCTATCCTCACCTATGGTTGGCGACGTAGTTAATGAGTCGAGTTAGATTTACTCTCGCTCAATTTGGTGCTTGATACTCCTCCCAAGACTCAATGCTCATAAATAATCAAACCCAATTAATTTGATCAGTGAGACTCATAAGAGCTCATATCAATCCATCAAACCAAATCAGTTCTCAATCATATTTTTCAACAATTTGACCAATCAACACTATCGACCTTTCAAAAATGAATTAAAAAATCACATAGGATGACTATCAATTAGACCAATCTTTAGAGTTCAATTATAGAGACTCTTGAGACCATCAAGTTCTATCAACCTTTCATCATCTCACATCACAACCACGATCACAATCAAGTTGTCAAGGCTCTAGACTTAATCCCTAGGTTCATTCATGCATTCTTTTATGAAGTAGTATGTAGGGTTTGTGAAATAACTTATGTAAAAGAATTTATTCAGTTAATCAAGTTTGTAATGATCATCAACATATGAAAATATATTGGATATATATAATTTTGTAAGAAAACATGCACTAGAACCCAATACTTTCATCTATCGCTCTATCACAATCAAGGGGCACATGGAAGAATAATTCCATACTTTAGGTTAACCTTACATACTTGGAATGAAGGTAGATAATCAACTTGGCACGAATTCGACTTGAATTCCTTGAATCCTCGCTCTTCTCTTGTCTCTCTAGCCCTAGGTTTTTTTTGTTTAGAATGCATAGAAGAGTTAGGAATGAGTTTTGAAACCCTTTTTAGGTCAAAAATGAGTTATATTGGTTGTGGATTAAGTTTAGGAGGGGTGAAAAAAGTTTAGAATACCCCTCACAAGATTGAAAATTTTGAATATCGGAGGAACAGGTCGGGGGACTAGGTCCGTGTCGTGTACATTCATGCGTTATTTTATAAAGTCGACTTGTATTCTTTTTCAAGAGGAAAATTGTGTAGGAGAAGGGTCACCTTCGATTTTTAGGTTACCTGTATTGAAAAATAATCTTTTTATGAAATTGTGCAAACCAGTAGAGTCAGTAACAGAGGCGTGCCGCACACTTGTTCCCCCATAGTTAAAAAAAAAAACTTTATTTCTTGTCAGGAAAGTTTGTTGGGACTTATCCCAACACCTTTATATACATAAATGCTCGAAAATTCTCTATTTTAGGCCCTAATTCTATCTCTAAACACCTCCAAATCCTCTCAAAACTCTCTATAGAATCCTCCATCAAGTTTTCTCTAATTTATCGGAGATCAAGCTTCCTCCATTAAAGATAAAACTTCCAAAAAGGTTTCTCAAAGTTCTTCAAATCTTCTTCTCCAAGTTTCAAGGACCAAAGGTATGTGAGTTTTTATCCATGGATGGAGTCTCAAAATCTACTTTACAAGATCCTTCAAGTTTTAAGGTTAATTTCTTATGGGTTTTTTATAATTACCCTACTAATCATGAGTTATATTAAGATTCTTCATCTATTGAGTGAAATTGCATAAGTTGATTTTAAGGGTTTTCAATTATGAAGCTATTTTATGAGTATCAAAGCTATGAAGTTTTGATGTTATGAGTTATTATGAAAATCATGATTTTATGAGATGAATTGTATGATTCTATGTCTAAAGTTCAAAGATGATATATATGATTTTGGTGAATTTTTTAAGAATTATTTAAATTAATAATTTTCACTACAATGATACATGGTTCTCTTGAGTTTAAGCTTGCATGTATGAGCCCACCCAATTAACATATCAAAGTTTTCAAAGGGAGACATGATCTCCAAAGATGAGGGTACAATTTCAAAGTTATGAAAGCTTATGAAAGTTAAATTTATAATGTTTTGAATACCTTAAAGTTCAAGATGGTGAAGGAAAATCCTCACCAAAAGATAGATTCTCTGTGTTAAGGCGCACACCCTACATGTGGATCTTAAGTTAAGATGAGCTACTCTATATATATGATGTTGAAACTATTCTTTTAAGATTATGATGATTATGATTATGCATATCTTTTCAAATATATTATGTGGGAATAACTTAGCACCAAAAGGGGCATTGTGGTAGAACTAGGTAAGGGAATCCTAGCTGCAACCCTTTGTCTCCTTAACTATGTGTCACCATAGGAGCCCTTGTAGGCTAAGCTTAGGATAGTGGAACCAAGTAAGCCATAATGTTCATAAAAGATGCAATTGCAAAGTTATCAAAGTTTTTGGAGTTCTACCTTGGCAAGTAGATTCTCCTTTTCCCAATAAAAGGAGTTCATTGGCCTTTTCCCAATGGAAGGGGCGCATTGGCCTTTTCCCAATGGAAGGAGTTCATTGGATTCTATGTAGTAGCTCTCATGGTCTATGTCGGTTACAGTCTTCTCCCACATAGTATGATGTAAAAAAGTTATATAACATTTTTCATGCAAGTTTCCATTAAGGAAATCTCATACATGACATATTGAGCTAATATTCTATTGTATATCGTTATGCATTTTGTTTATGAAGCTTATTATCTATTGTTGCATTGCATCCCACATACTAGTACATTGCAAATACTAACACATACTTTTTACCTATATGATCTAACCATGTAGGGATCGAAGCTCCTATTCATCCTCCTCCACGTGACTAGCTTGGTTTATGAAGATCATTGAATGGTGAATCCTCCACTTTGGGGAAAATAGTTAATTTCTATCTTGCTTATGTTGAGACTTTATTTTATTTTACTTCGTATAATGAGAGTGAGCTCGAGACTTGTCTTGACCCCCATTTTACTCATGTTTTAGAGGTGTTGTTAGATACTATACTATGCTATGTACCTATTATGAGATGTTGAGCTTTGATGGAAGACTTATCCTTTAGACCCTATCCCCTATGTTATGTTATTTGATGTTGCTAATATTGATGGAAAGTGATGATCTTCCCAAGTCCCTACTTTCTCATAGCTTGAGTCACACTTATCCTCCCCTTAATCTTGCTTTCTATGTGATTAATGTAAGTCCTATTCCTTTTTATATCCCCATAACATGAGTCCAAACCCATATTCCCTTAGAATTAATTGTTGATGCTTATTTTATTTTCCTCAACCAAGGATGTGTAAAAGATGCGGTCAGAGGCTTGTTTGGGTTGCCCTCGAGTTTCTCATTTGTCATGTTGCACCTAGGCCCTAGGACCTAGGCTCAAGTTGTGATAGAAAACATCTATGGGCCATAAATGGGGTTCGTGAAAACTAGGTCAAATCTAAAAAAATACAAGTGTCGATGGCATCTACGAGAACCATCTACGAGTCGTAATTTAGACTACGACCTATGAATGGGCTTCGTAGATGCCAACTGCTAAAAAATGGTAGGAGCCATCTATGAAACATGAATTTTACGAGTCATAAAAGCATCTACGACTCGTAATAAGGGTTTCATAGATAGCACCAGCTAAAATTTTACCCGACCCGATTTTTAAATAAAATAAAAAAGGTAAATTACTTTTACACTTTTTCACTTTTAATTTCCCAGAATCTTCAGTCACCTTCCCTGACTCTGATCCAACTCTTGACCACCTTTCCCTCTTTCTAATCACCATTCCGGTCAAACATCATTGTTCGGGCGACTTCGTTTTTTGGCTACTTCATATTCAACACATATTTTAGGGCTTTATCTTCTCCAACTTCACCCTACTAAAGTTTTCTAGTGAGTTTTCTTGAATTCCAACTAGAAATCTGCCCTAGGATAACTGAAAATAGTGGAAATTTGGTGTTATTTGTTTTTCCCTAACTGGTTACTAAATTGTGGCCCTTGAAATCTCGTAATACCTAATTTGTGTTTGAATTGTCTGTTGAAGTGTATTGAGAAATTGATTAGGAATTAGATTGGGTTTAACTTATTGAAAATATTTGAAACTTGATTAATTTCCATTGATGAATACACGTGGGGATGAAATTAATTAGTGAAATATATTTGTGCAAGTTATATATAGAACTTTATTATGAAATGGATGAACTGAAGTTTGTTGGGTTGTAATTGGACTGAATACTGTGAAATTGAGTTTGGAAATATGTATTGGTCAAATTATGTTGAAAATGGGTTGGACTAAATTGTTGAATACATATGTTGAGAGTTTTGGATTTTGTTAGACATTGTTGGGCTTAAAAATTGGTCTGTGTTTGTCAAAATATGTTTGATATATGTTGGAATGATTTGTTGAAAATATTGTTCTATGGTTGACTGGGTTTGTTACTGGATAATATGGTAATTGAACATGATTTAAGAATTGGTTGGACTTAGGATTTTCAGTCACTGCATATGAAAAACACAATGGTCTTTTACGGCATGTAGTTGATATTACATATTGTAATTGCCCCTCGTAGATGAGATTTCAGAAATCTCAAAATCCAAAATCAATAGGATGAACCTGTTCACGAGCCATAGTTTGATCTACGAGCTATAAATAGGGTTCGTAGATGATGATTCCTACAGGTATTCTGAAGGATTTGCAACCACGACCCATAGTTTCAATTATGAGTCGCAAATGGGTGTCATGGATGCAGTTCCAGTAGCTAAATTTTACTGTTTCCTATCTCATGACTGGCCTTTATGAATTGTAGTTCAATCTACGACCTATAAAAAGTCTTTCGTGTTTTCCATGACAGTTAAAGTTTTTGCAAGTTTTTGTTAGTTTTGTATTTGATATTGGGACTGACATATATTACCATGCAGGTACCATGTCCCTAAAGGTTGATGCTGTCAAACTAGCTGAGGCCGAGCACTTAGATAGAGACTACAGGACGAGCCCACCAAGTCAGAACAGAGAGAGTCTTTTAAGTATCTCGATGTCCATTCAGATGAGGGCATCAAGCCATGACAGATACAGGCTTTGTCTCGTCAGATAGTTCCTACCTATACCCTAGTTTTTATAGCACCTCCTCCCTAGTATGATAAGGGAGGACATTCCAAGAGCGAGAGCATACAGTTCTCGAGTTTGAGCGAGATATCTCAGTCAAGCTCTATTGGCCATTCACGTTCAGGATCCAAGGAGGGGTCCAAGTAAGAGTCAGATAGCTCAAATAAGTCTATCACAATCTTGGTCCATATTTTGAGATAGCCTCGATGTTGGTGCGTCAAGGACTTCTGAATTATTTATTGTGATGACATCAGGTAGGGTAAGAGGGCCAGAGTGCGAGGATATTTATTGTGGAGCCCCAGATATTGACTTTTAAACTTGACGCCTGTACGTGTTATCCAAGATTTATTTTTCTGGTAATGCTTTGGATTGTATTGGATGGCTACACCATCGGGTAAGTATTACTCCACGTTAGTTCAGAAGTATTCCTCGATGTTAGTTTTAGAGTTCTACACATCTTATGCCACCACCATCACGGAGAGCACCCCGAAGAATTCCAAACTGATTTCCCAACCACATCTCACTAGAACCTTAGTTAAAGACATCTTTGTTGATCTTTTAGAAACCACAATCTAACGATTTCTATTTGGTCCAGAGTACCAGCCTCCAGTTTTTATCGTAGAGTTTGACTATTGGTTGGGGTTGGCCTGAGATCATGCAATTACGAGAGACCCAACTTAGAGATTTAATTTACTCTATAGGGTTCCAGGATAAATTATCAAGTGGGGCACGACGCCAACTGGGTGTCCAACACAGTGCCTATCATCAAGGCCTCGCTCAACTTTGTGGCCAAATTCTGGTGAGCCATGGTTTGTTCATGTATCTGGCTGATGCAGGCAGATAACACACTTATGCCAGATATCAATATTGGTAGCCAACATCATGGATGGCTATGAGATTGAATTTGTCTGGTATATTGTTAAATTGATCCATGAGCGGGCATTGAAGAGGTCGACCACCATTCCCTTTCCTTACCCGATCCACGTGATTTGTATTGACATAGGGACAAATATTATTCCTAATGTCGACTTGGTGATGAATGCGTAGCATACTTAGGATGCCAGCCTGATAAAGGTCGATGAAAATCCCATAGCACCCTGGTGAGAACCACAGACGATAGTAAGGTTACTTAAGATGTTTGTTGAACCCCCACATCCTGAAGATGCACCACCTGTTGCAGAGTCCGAAAGGGCCTCATCGATTAGAGATGAGACTGAGATAGTCCCTATATCTACTTTCTCTACTATGCTAGAGGTTTTCTCGATACATCTACAACCCACGGGTATGATCTACATATTTATCGAGTTTATTCAAGTTTAGCGCCAGGCTCAAACTGAGTCATAATTGGCTCAGTTAGAACAACATCTAAGGCCTTGAGTCCGCAAGGCCATCACAGAGTCTGAGGAACACATGATTGAGTGCTACCAGGCCATGCTAGACCATCAGATCAAATTATTACATAATCGGGTAGACACATTTGAGAGGCGTTTAGAGGATCGCCTCAATACTACACAAGACTCCAGACTTCTCCACCATCCGAGAAAAGATCCAACAGCTCTATTAAGAGATTAGACAAGCACTTTCACCAGCACCGATGACGATCACCATGCCTATTATCATATCTTTGGTGTTGGATTTGTTTATGAACGAGCCCTCTACTCCGGTATCTAGGAAGAGGCCATGTTCTGGTGATAAGGACTCAGATACTATATTGTGACATGCTCAAAGGAGGGAGCGTCATCAGATTGAAGCCACCAGATGTGCATTGATGGTGGATGAAGAGATACGACTAGAGAGGGAGCATGAGTTTATGAGGGGTGTTGGTCCCTCTTCATTTGCTGCTACTACAGAGGAGACCACCCAAGAGGTTCAGGGTGGTTAGTCACAGATAGAGACCGGTGCTTAGATGCCCAGGTTTGATTTTTGTCCCCTGTTTATGATTTTACATTTTTTTGGTGCATTGAGGACAATGTAAGAGTTTTTTCAAAGGGGTGAGGGTAGCTATAGACCTCATTAAAGTCTGAGTAACTAATGCCTATATCTACTCAAATTTTTAAGTCCACATGATTTTCTTACCTGTGTTCTTTCTCTAATGACATTTATTTTCTGTTGAAGTGACATGTTTAGGATATATAAGTAGTAATAGTAGCATACTACATTGATATCGATGACATGTATTGGTTCGATTTGAAAAATAATGCCTCATCCATTTTTGATTGATGTGTTGTTAGATAGTTTTGATAATAACTGTGTTGGATCTTTGTATGACATTACTAATTTTGATATAATAAGGTTTATTTGAATTATACAGCATAAACCAAATGTCTAAATTGACAGTGTTAACTAGTGCCACGTGAGTTTGAGCTAATTGCATGATTTTTATACTGTGTATCAATCTAGAACTTGCCCTATTAATCTAAACTGAAATTTTAGGTTAGTTGGTTAGGAAAGGATCATAGGTCGTTTTCAATTTAGTCCACTTAGCTTAAAATACTAACCAAATGCATTGTGAAATCCCTTGAACCAAATATTCGAGCCTTACACGTATCTTTTCTTTGTCATTACAATATCACCTACCCCACTGTATATGTAATCTTGAATTTGACCTTAGTCCCTCCTTGAACATTATGTACTTTGACTCAGGCTAAAAGCCTAAGTTAAGGGTGACTACCATATATGGCCCTGGGTCATTGAAAGAACATTATGCACTTCAACACAGACTAAAAACCTAAGTTGAGGGTGGTTATTGAAAAGAAATACAAAAAAAATGGAATGGGAAACAAAGTAGTACAATGAGAAAGGAAAAACATCAAATGGGTGTGAGATGAAAAATAAATAAACACAAAAAGAGAGACAAAAAGAAAGAAGTGAGAAAAATAAGAAGCACAAAAAAACATTAGAAGAATAAGAATACACCACAAAAAGGTTTGAGATGTGTGAAAGGGAATAATGAATCACAAAGTGTCGAGTTTAGAAAGGATAAGTTCAAAATAATGTAGTGTCGAGTAGGGAAAATATTCACTATGTTTCAAATACACCACACCTACTCTCGAGCCCATGGCACAAGCCAAGAAAGTCCTATGGTGATCCTAGTTTAATTGTTAGAATGTCACAATTTAGAATATAGGGGCAAGCCTATGATATTGTACATTGTATTTGATTTTTTGTTGTGAGAGCGAGTGTGCTTACCTAGTCCCTAGCATCGAATAAGGAAATATCAAAGGGTGAGGAAAATGACTTCTTTGTTCGTGAGGGCACTTGAATAACATTGTTGATTTTGGATTATTTTAGTGAATGTAGATTATGTACATTGCCTTATCTATTGAAATTATTCTGTCATGTATTGATCCGCATAAGTCTACTTGATAAATGTCTTGTGTGTGCACTAAAAGTTGTGGAGGGTATCTGTTATTGACAGAAATTTGATGAATGTCATACGATTGATGTTTGTATGTATGTTATTACTACTTATGTTAGATTGAGTCTGTCATTTGAGAACAAGAAACAACTTTAAGTTGAGGATGTTGACGCGTCACAAAAATACAATACTTTTGATGCTTTAAACTTGAAATCTTGTGTGTTCTCCGGTAATTTTTAGTGGATTTGATTTGTGTTTAGTGTTGTTCTTATAGGATTATAGGATTCAAAGAGTTTTTGTGAAGATTGCAGAGTTTTAGCCTTATATGAGTCCATCTACGGGTCATGGTTTGATCCACAAACCATAGATGGTGATCGTGGTTGAGATGCAAAGAAGATGGGAATTTCTTAAGTTGGATTTACGAAGAACAGGACGGGTCATAGTCCAATTTATAACCTGTAAACCTGCTCGTGGAAAGAGATGCAGAAATATCAAAGTTCTCGTGTATGATGAAGACCACGACTCATATTTCAGATTACGAGTCGAGGATGACCATTCATAAAGAGGCCTTGAGTTTCAGAAGATGCAGTCTATGACCCCCTGACCAGGTGGAAGCATTCACAAACCATACTTTGGCTTGTGGTTGGCTCCAAATCCATTTTTTCTTATTTGTTTAGGGTTTGGTTTCTTATATCTATAAATTGAATTTTTAGTTATTTTTGGATGTACAATACACATTATTGTCAGTTTTTAGTTTTATGCTTTGAGTTTTGAAGAGAAAAATACTTTGATCTTACTTTTAGATTTTTATGTTGCGGAATAAGTGAAGATTTCGAATTTTCATTCTTCAATTATTTGTTGTAAGTTCTTAATTATGCAAACATCTATCATGAACAATTCTAATACCACGAATATGTGTAGCTAACTCCAAAACTAGGGTTGTGGGAACCATGAAAAACTAACAAAGTAAAAACCAAATAATTTGTAATCCTCGAAAAGTGTGCATGCATGTATTATTTATCTCTTCATTTTAATTACTTTTTTAATGGTGGCCAATGTTAGATCTCGCGGTCCAAAGTGGTAATGAATGAAAAAAGGGATAAACATCAGGATTTGACATGAATACACTCATCTAATTAGTTTGAACGACCCAAGGGACAGCTAAATCTGGGACTAGGGTAAGGGTTAGAAATGCATACACATGTAGAAGACCCGAGTTACGTGGTAAAATTCATCTATTTGTCGGCCCAAGGACTTAGATGAACATAACTGTAACAACCTAAAAATTTCCTAAACTCCTTATGGTTGATATCTTATGAAGTTATACTAGTCATGGTTGAAATTTGGTAGTCATGGGTTGAGATCAAGT
>JBCEWC010012513.1:0-15799 GCA_038996855.1 Solanum aculeatissimum | reverse complement strand
TTAAGGGGCTTAGGATACCTTAAGGGACTAAAAGGGGGCTTAGAGAAATGTTAAATCATGAAAATACCATTAATAAACCCAAACTTTTAACTGAAAACAACACCCAAACGGAAGCAACAGTGGTGTCAAATGTTCACACGGGCCGTGCAACGTGCCGTCAAGTTGTACTTACCCAATTTTCCACATGAAATCATAGAAGGCTCTCTGTCACATTTGACGAGCAGCCAAATGGACATTCTAAGGTGAGACGGCCCATGGCATGTACTGTCTGACCCTCTTTAACTTCAAAAATATCAACCATGCCATGGCCTAGCCACTGCCTCACTTAACGAGGCAGTGAAAGGGCCGTTAAATGCCAAACGACCCGTTAAGGGTCCCGTCAACCCAAACTTAGATTTTGGGTGGTTCCAAGACACCCCAAGCTCACTGGAACATCACAAGATACCCTAGATGGACTGTGCAAAGTTTAACGGTCCGTGTCAATGTCCTTGGCCATTTTTCCGAGTCTATCTCCAATGGCTTCCGAAGTTTAGATAGTCTCACTGTTTGGGTCATATCTCCCTCATCCGATATCCAAATTGAGTGAAACCATTTTTGTTGCAAAGCTAACTCAAAGAGATTAAATTTAATATATAGTATCTCACATGGTTCATCCCACATCAAATTGTATGACTATTGGAAGTTGACTTTCAAAATTGTCCCTCTAGGCCACTTTCTAGCCCAATTTGCATTTGGCCACTTAAACGCAACCCGTGGCCACCAAAACTCATACATGGCTTGTAGTACATCATAGAATGCCAACCATAAGTATATTTCAAAAAATTTTGGGTTGTTACATTTGCATATTTTGTTTTTGTGCACGGGGTTCTAAACGAATTCCAAGGATCCATTTCATGATTTTATTGAGTTGTGTTTTATTGATTTAAACTGGAATCTGGTGCCATATAAGTTGTTCTCAGCATTTGCAGAGGTCAATTATTTAGACCTCCGCGTTCGTGGATAAGGGATCTGCATTCGTAAAGTAGTGGAGACCCTGACCTCCACGTTCGCGGATGTGGTCCCTGCATTCGTAGAGGGTATCTACCACGTGACCTCTGCAGTCACAGAGGGTAATTAGTACCTGAATAATAGTGATTTTTAAAACGATGGATTTATTTGATTTCCTCCATTTTTACACTTTCAAGCTCAGTTTTAGGTGATCTCTTCAAGATTTTTCAAGTCAATACTATTGGGTAGCTAATTTCTATTCTATTTCTTCAATTCCCATTAATTAATTTATGATTTAACTTAAAATTGAAGAATTTTAATGGGAGAATTTGGGGATTTTTTTGGGTATGAAATTTTAATTTAAAAATTGGGATTTTGAGTCCATTTCAACACCGTTTCAAATTAGTTTTCATCATTGGAATCCTTATTACGAGGAGAACATTTTCATGCATTAATTTTCAGATTCTGGTTACTTTTTCTAGCATGGAAATGTTTACTTTTTTGCCCTTTTCACTTGAATTGATTGAATTTAGTGTCACTGGATTCGTTATATGATTGTGATGTTATATTTTATTAGATTGTGACATTTCAAGTGCAACTTCGAGAGAACAAACTCTGTCTATTACTTGATTTGGCTAGTAGTTGAGGTAAGTGAAATACTAAACCTTGTTGAGCCTACTTGAACATTATATTTTCTTTATTTATGACTTGAAATAACTAGATACTTGTGGTTGATTGAGTTGTACTTAATAAATTGTGAGAACTTGATCAATTGTAAATTTCATCGATGACTGAAAAGTGAAATAATGAGATTGACACTTGTTGATTTGTGTTACGATATTGAGAATCCTTTGTGAAATGAAAATCAAGATTATGGATAGTGTTATGTTGGCTTATTGTCGGTATTGAAAATATTATGGTTGAGTTTCACTTGTGGGTTAGAAAAATTGATTATAGGCTTAAAACGAACTCGTCATTATTCCTTATTGATTGTAATATTTGACTTGAGATGTATTTATTATAAAGTGGACTCTTATTTGTACTCATCATCATTGCATACCTATATATGTTCTTGATGTGAATTATGATGGAGTGTCACTGATGAAACACTAATGAGAAATAAGGATTGGTCCACACGTCCTGGTGGGAATATTAAAAGAGAAATAGGGATCGAGTCATACGTCCATGGCAGGAACATTGAAAGAGAAATAGGGATCGAGTCACACGTCCATGGCGGGAACGTGGAAAGAGAAATACGGATCGGGTTACACGGCCGTGGTGGAGAAACACTGATATAAGATATTAAAATACTGAGAATGAACCTCACGATCTAGGATAGGTACATGGATAGATATGTCCCCCATGGATTCCAGACTAATTAGTAAGTGAATGTGTATCGTAAGACAGACATGCATCACGATTACTTGACATTGCATTCACATCATTTTATTTCATATCATTTGCATTACATATCATACCATATTATGTTATATTTATGACTTAATTCAGTTATTGTGAATGAATTATATGATGGTTATACTTGAAATACACTTGTTGAGTATCTAAAACTATCTGAAGATATTTGTTATGTGATAGAGTTGTATATTGAAATATATTATTGTATAATTGATCTATATCCTGAGGTATTTTTTCATATATATATATATTGTTGTTGTTAGGATTTTTTTGAGTGCAGGTATGTAGTTCAGTGGTATGTGGTTAGACTGGAAGGAGTATTATACTTTGCATGCTTTACTTGTTGTTTAGATCCTCTTGTTGAGTGCCTATTGTTTTTTGTACTCACTCTTGCTTATACACGTGTGTGTAGGTTATGAGCCCAGTTCTAGGTGAGTTAGATTCCATCTTTTCAGACCGAGCTTCTTGGATATTCGAGAGGTAGTAGCTTATCTATTTTAGCATATTCTCAGAGTCCCTTCCCATTTATCTTATGTTCTATTTGAGGACCGAGACTTAGATTTGTATTTATTTTCTATTATATTCGGTACTAGAGGCTTGTACATGTGACACCAATGTTGGGATGGTTTTATAGACTTGATATTCTAGTGTTTGTCCTTATTTAGACTTTATTTCTTCCACTTTAGCTTTTATTATTGATTTGAACAAGTTTTGGCTTACTTGTCTTGGTGGGTTAGACAAGTGTCATCACGTTCAATTTTTGGTCGAGACAATTTGGTATCATAACCCCAAGTTCATAGGTCTCACATGTGTAAAAGTCAAGTCAAATAGAGTCATAAGGATTGGTGTAGAGACGTTTGTTACTTATCTTTAAGAGGCTACGAAGACTGTTAGGAACTTTTCCTTTTGTTCTTTCAATTCCTGTAGTGTGTGATTATTATGAGGTTGTTGAGTGTTGTGTATTCTTTTGGTAGATAGCTAGGACCAGATCTTTACCTATGGAGAGAATTGAGGAGCCAGCTCGTGAGGCTTTTGTTGAGGCTCTAGCTTGGGGCAAAGGTAGAGGTAGACCCAGAGGTCGAGGTAAGGGTCGAAGACATGCCCAAGGCATAGCTTCTACGAGAGATTATAATAGAGGCATGTCATATGAGCCTCTAATCGAGCCTAGGCAGCACCAGACTCTTCCAAAGGTCAAGGATCCAGTTACTCTTTAGGGCACACTTCACAGGATGATGGGCATGCTAGAGACCATTGTCCAAAGTATACCACAAGCACCAACTAGGGGTGAGGTTCCCCCTCCCCAAGTGTCGGAGCAACCCCAGGATTATGATGATTATATGGCAGACCATTCAACTTCGATGGGCCAGCCACCTTATATGCCTCAACATATGAAAATTGATATGCCATCCTAGATGGTTCCTCCAGATCAGGTTGTCCATGAGTCAATATTGACAGTCGATGATCAACAAAGGTATAAGAGGTTTTAGAAGATGAAACTACCCCAGTTCTAGGGTGGTAAGGGCGATGTTGCTTATGAGTTTCTCACATTGAGTTACGAGATATCGAAGGCCGTGGGCCTAGTGGATTCGCGTGGAGTCAGGTTTGTTGCTCTACAACTGAGAGGATCAACTCGAGAGTGGTGGCAGTCTTATCTGTGTTCTAGATCAGCAGGGTCCCCGTCAGTACAATGAGAAGCATTTTCTGAGGCTTTTCAGGAGAGGTTCATTCCTTAGAGTGTTATAGAAGAGAACTAAACTAGATTTGAGACCTTGACCCTAGGTGGCATGATTTTAGCTTAGTATAAGCTAGGTTTTACCAACTATCTTGACATGTTTTGTCACTGATTCCTACTGTGACAAAGAGAGTAAGCAAGTTCGTGAAAGGATTGGCATTCTCTATCCACTCTTATGTGTTCAAATCCTCATGGGAGGGTGCTTTCTTTCAAACTATAGTTGGTACCACCAAGAAGGTGGACTTACTATTGTGAGAGGAGTTTAGAGACCCCAAGAGGGTCTAGTCTTTGGGTCACTTCATCGGCACTTCATCCGGAGGTAAAGACTTCCATAGGGAGATAGTGCTCCTCAGCATAGAGGGCCAGTCCATGCATTGTGGCCTACTTCAGAGGGTGGTCAGAGCTCTCGTGGTTCTCATGGTTATAGTTAGGGATTGTCTAACTTTCAGCAGAAGCCCGTGGGATAGGGTGGCTACAATGTTCCTTCTCCACCATCTCAGTCTTCTTATTACCTTGAGATTTTGTTATGGGTACGGCTCTCCAGATCATCTGCTTAGATTTTTCCTCTACCAGACTCATGGTAGGCCACATCGCTTTTATTTAGCGACAATAGTTAGAGATTAGGCACCTCCAGTCAGAGATTCAACCCATCAGATCAAGGGTCATGGTAGAGGTCATCCCAACAAAGGTATACATAATCTAGGTAGGGGTACAGGTGCTATAGTGGGGCAGTAGGGTGGTAGAGGTCCTGTTTAGACAGTTGGGGGTAGAGGTGGACATTTCTATGCTTTTTCTAGGAGGCCTGAGGCTGAGGCATCAGATACAATCATCATAGGTATTATTTTGGTTTGCCATCACCCTGTATCTGTGTTATTTGATCCTGGATCCACTTATTGATATGTGTCTGCATATTTCTCCTTGGGATTTAACTTGTTGTGTGATGCTATGTTTGTGCATGTCCATGTTTCGACCCTGGTAGGTGATCCTTTAATGGTAGATCAGGTTTATCAATCCTATCTTGTCTCCTTAGTTGGATATGATACTTGGGTGGACATGATCATACTTGATATGGTTGATTTTGATATGATTTTGGGGATGAATTGGCTTTCTCCTCATCGGGAAATTCTTGATTATTATTCTAAGGTTGTGACTCTAGCTATTTTGAGGAGATCGAGTATCATATGGCGTGGTTTGAGTGGTTCCTATCCTAGTAGAGTTATCTCTTATATTTGGCATGAAAGTTAGTGGATCAGGGTTTTCTTACTTATTTGACCTTTATTCATGATACCGGTGTTGAGCGGCCACCGATAGAGTTTATTCCTATTGTTTGGGAGTTTGCTGATGTATTCCTGATTGAACTTCCTAGAGTTCCTCCAGATAGGGTTCTTGACTTCGTTATTGATTTTGCGCCAGGCACCAAGCCCATTTCTATTCCTCCCTACTGTATGGATCCAGTTGAGTTGAAGGAGCTAAGAAGAAGCTCCAAGATCTATTGAGTAAAGGGTTCATATTCCCTGGTATATCGCCTTGAGGTGCCCCTATCCTATTTGTGAAAAAGAAAAATAGCTCCATGAGAATGTGTATTGATTATAGGTAGTTGAATAAGTTGATGGTTAAGAATATGTATCTTCTGCCTAGTATTGATGATCTATTTGACCAGCTACTAGGTGCAACCATATTTTCCAAGATTGATTTAAGATCTGGATACCATCAACTGAGGATCAAGGCTTTTGATATTCATAAGACGGGTTTTCAGACGAGGTATGGACACTATGAGTTTCTTATGATTTTACTTGGGTTAACTAATGCCCCAACAACATTTATAGAGTTGATAAATGGTGTATTTCAACCATATTTAGATTCCTTTGTTATTATCTTTATTGATGATGTATTGGCTTACTCCAAGACCAAGGCGGATCATGAGCGGCACTTGAGGATTGTGCTTCAGTGGCTTAGAGAGAAGAGGTTATATGTTAAGTTATACAAGTGTGAGTTTTGGCTATGTTCGGTGGTATTCCTGGGTCATATTGTGTCTAGAGAGGGTATTTGGGTTGATCCAAGGAAGATTGAGGCAGTTCAGAATTGGACTAGACCGATTTCAGCTACCAAGATTTGGAGTTTTATAGGCTTGGTTGGTTATTACAAGAGATTTGTGCAGTGTTTCTCTTCTATAGAAACTCTATTGACCTGGCTCACTCAGAAGAATGCTCTATTTCATTGATCGGACGAGTGTGAGGAAAGCTTCCAAACGCTCAAGTAACTGTTGACCACTGCTACTATATTCACTTTGCCAGAGGAGGGTGTTGGCTTCATGCATGGTGTATTGTGATGCATCCAGAGTTGTTTTGGGTGGAGTCTTGATGCAAAAAGGGAAGGTGATATCTTATGCCTCTAGACAGTTGAAGACTCATGAGAAAACTTATCCCACCCATGACTTGGAGTTGGGAGTTATTGTATTTGTGTTAAAGCTGTGGAGGCACTATCTTTATGGTGTTCACTATGACATCTTCACCAATTATCATAGTCTATAGTATATACTCAGACAGAAGGACCTAAACTTGAGACAGAGAAGGTAGATTGAGCTTCTAAAGGATTATGATGTGACTATCCTATATCACCCGGGGTAAGGCCAATATGGTAGCAGACACTTTGAGTAGGAAATATTCTAATATGGAGAGTCTTACAGCTATTTGGGTGGAGGAGCGACCCTTGGCTAAAGATGTTCAGAGGTTAGCTAATAGGTTGATGAGATTGCAGCTTTCTGAGGATGGTGGTGTGCTTTCTTGCTTGGAGTCTCGTTCTTCCTTGGTGGATCAGATTAAGGGCTTCTAGTTTGAGGATAAGAGGCTATGTTATATTCATGCCAAGTTGATTGGTGGGGAGGCTAAGGAATCCAAGCTTGATTATAAAGGTGTATTGAGGATCGGGGGTAGGATTTGTGTCCCTAAGATAGGTGATTTGATCAAATAGATATTCCATTCACCTGGGTACAACTAAGATGTACCGTGATTTAGCCAGCATTACTGGTGGTGTGGTATGAGAAATGACATTTAAGAGTTTTTGGCTAGGTACTTGACATGTCAGCAAGTCAAGTGTTGTCATTTGAGGCTAGGTAAAAAGCTATAGAGGATGCCCATTCCCGAGTGGACGTGGGAATGCATCACCATAGACTTTGTAGTTGGCTTACCTCCTATAGTTGGCGGGTTTGACTCTATATGGTTAGTGGTAGACTGATTGACCAAGTCCGCCCACTTCATCCCAGTCAAAGTGAAGTTCACAATTGAGAAGTTAGCGCTACTTTACATCAGTCAAATAGTGAGACTTCATGGGGTCCCAGTTTCTATTGTGTCAGATCGTGGCTTATTGTTACATCCCATTTCTGGAATGCCTTACAGCATGGCCTGGGTACCAGACTAGATTTGAGTATATCTTTTCATCTCCAGAAAGATGATCAGTTAGAGAGGACTATTTAGGTGCTTGAGGATATGCTTAGAGCTTGTGTTGTTGATTTTGGTGCCAGGTGGGATCAGCATTTTCCCTTGGCAGAGTTTGCTTACAACAACAGTGATCACTCCAACATCCAGATGGCCCCTTTTGAGGCACTATATGGGCGGAGATGTAGATCATACATAGGTTGGTTTGATTTTCTTGCAGTTTATAGTCTTGACACTAATTTTCTTAGAGATACCATGAAGCAAGTACATTTGATTCAGAGTAGATTGTTGATAGCCCAGAGTCGCCAGAAGAGTTATGCTGATAGGTGGGTTCAACCATTAGAGTTCATGAAGAGAGACTGAGTTTGGTTGAGGATTTTTCCCATGAAAAGTGTTATGAAGTTTGGGAAAAAAGGCAAGCTAAGCCCTAGGTATATTGTCCCTTTTGAGATCCTTGAGCGTGTGGGAGAGGTGGCCTACAGACTTGCCTTTCCACCTAGTTTGTCCTAGGTTCATCCTGTGTTCCATGTATCTATGTTACGACACTATGTTCCTGATGATTCTCATTTGTTATCCCTTAATTCGGTAGAGTTGAGTCCGAATTTGACCTATGAGGAAGAGCTCGTGGTTATTTTGGATAGACAGGTTAAGAAGTTGAGAACAAAATAGATAGCTTTAGTGAATGTTCAATGGCACCACTAGCCCGTGAGTGAGGATACTTGGGAGAAAGCGTCTGATATGCGAACTCAATATCCTCACCTTTTTTAGACTTCTAGTATGTTTCCTTGCCTTATAATCGAGGATGAACATTGTTTTTAGTGGTGGATAATGTAATGACCCTGGAGGTTATTTTTAAAAATTTCAGCTAAATTACTATTTTGTCCTTCTTGGAAGTTGCTTTAAGTCATTTGTGGTTGAGGTGAAAAGTCAATTTTCAAAAATCTTGTAAAAAGATGGAGTTTTGCAAAAGAAAGAGTTTTTAAAGGCTTAAGTTTAAAATTTTTTAGTTTTGGAGTCATTTGAGTTTTGAGTGTCGGATTGCAATTTTATTGATTTCATTAGCTCCGAAATGTAAAATCTAGTCTAGGAGAACTTGCAAAATTGAATTAGGAGTTAAAACAAAAATTTTAGACCCAAAGTTGCATTTTTAGTTGATTCTAGATCATTAGTTTGACTTTGGTCAACATTTGGAGTTCGAAAGCTCGAATCAAAATTCTATCAGTTTTAGTGGTAAAACTAAAGCTAGAAATAACTTTGTTGTAATTTTTAAAGCTTCCGATATTATTTTGAGTAATTGGGTCCTAAATTAGTTTAAACAATCTTTCTCGGATTCCAAAACAAAGAGGCCTCGAATTTGAATTTTGATTGTTCTATTGAGTTCAAAATATCATTTTTGGTAGGGTTTCATCACTGGTTTGTGTTCATGAGGTTCTGAACGAATTCTGAGAATTCAGTTCGTGATTTTATTGAGTTGTGTTTTGCCGGTTTGAACAGGAATTTGTGCCATATAAGTTTTTCTCCATGTTCATGCCCTTGTCTTCGCATTCCCGGAGGTCAATTATTTAGACCTCCACGTTCGCGAAGTGGTGGAGACCCTGACCTTTGCGTTCGCGGATGTGGTCTTCGCATTCGCGGAGGGTATTTGCCACGTGACCTCCTTGTTCGCGGAGGGTAATTGTTACCTGAACAATAGGGATTTTTAAAAATGATGGATTTATTTGATTTCCTCCATTTTTACACTTCCAAACTTGGTTTTAGGCGATTTCTTCATGATATTTCGAGTCAAGACTATTGGGTACTAATTTGTACTCTATTTCTTCAATTTTCATTAATTAATTTATGATTTTAACTTGAAATTGGAGACTTTTAATAGGAGAATTTGGGGGTTTTCTGGGTATGGAATTTGATTTAAAAAATTAGGATTTTGAGTCCATTATAGTTCCCTTTTTTAATTGATTTTCACTGTTGGAATCCTTATTACGAGGAGAATATTTTCATATATTAATTTTTAGATTCTGATTACTTTTTTTTTGTATGAAATATTTGACCATTTTTTCCTTTTCACTCGATTGGTTGATTTTAGTGTCATTGGATTCATTATGCGATTGTGATGCTATATTAGATTGTAACGTTTTGGATATGAATTCAAGGAGAAAATCTTTGGGTATTACTTGATTTGGCTACTAATTAAGGCAAGTGGAATCTAAACCTTGTTAATCTTACTTGAACATTATATTTCATTTATTTATAGCTTGAAATGATTAAATACTTGTGGTTGGTTGAGTTGCATTTGATAAACTTTGAGAACTTGATCAATTGTAAATTTCATCTATGACTTGAAAGTGAAATAATGAGATTGATACTTGTTGACTTGTGTAACGATATTGAGAATCCTTTGTGAAATGAGAATGTGGATTATGGATAATGTTATGTTGGCTTATTGTTGGAATTAGAAATATTATGGTTGAGTTTCACTTGTAGGTTAGAAAAATTGATTATAGGCTTGAAACATACTCGTTATTATGCCTTATCAACTGTAATATTTGACTTGAGATATTGTATTTATTATGAAGTGGACTCTTATTTGCACTCATCATCATTGCATCACTTATATATATTCTTGATGTGTATTGTGACTAGGTACCACTGATGAGAAATAGGGATCGAACCAGACGTCCGTGGAGGGAATATTGAAAGAGAAATAGGGATTGGGCCACACGTCCATGGCAGGAACATTGAAAGAGAAATAGAGATCGAGTCACACATCCATGGAGGGGAAACACTGATATGAGATATTGAAACACCGAGAATAGGGCTCACAATTTGGAGCAGGTACATGAGCACAGGGGCAGATTTACCTGTATGCAAGGGGTGTCACATGACATGGCTTCGTCAAAATTTTTTATTGAATATATATATATATATTAAAAATAATATATTGACTATATAAGAGTTAAAAGGACACTCCTTTGAACAAAAATGTACATAACTCAGATGCTTAGAGGTGTGGGAGGGCAGTTTCACGTTCCGTGTTCGATTTCCCTCAACAACATTTTCTTTGTTTCCCCTCTTCTTGACCCCACTATTGGAGACGTGGACGTCCCAGGTTCAATTCCCCCCTGTAGCACTTCGTGTTTTCCCTTTCCTAGACCTTTTTTTCTCTTCTTAACCCCTCATTAAAAAAAATTACAAGTTTACTTATTTCATTCAAAATCAATATATTACTTTTTTATTTTAGAAATAGAATTGATATAAAACTTAAAATCTGTAAGTCCTTTATCAATTAGAATTATAGTTAGATAAAAATAAAAATATTGTTAGACTCTTTATATTTATATATATGTGACTTATTAATTTCTTCAAAAAAAAATTCTTGTTCATCAATCGCCGTCATTCACCATCTCAAGTCTCCAATCTCCATGTTAGTATTTTCGTTTAATTCTATTTTTTTATTATGTGCTTGATTTTTTTTAAAAATTTGTTCATAATAATAATTTTATTCTTTTCTACTTACTATTACAATGAAATAATTTTGAATTCATTAAATTGATAATTATATTTATATATATGTATTTTATTTTTGGATTTGCATATGACCAATTGACTACAAATTATTTATTATATTATCCACAATCATCTATTATTTGATCCTAAATTACTAATTGTGCAGATTATATGATCTTAGTCTAAATTTAATGGAGCGATATTTTTCTAAAAAGGATTCGAAACGTAAAAAGTCAAATTTAACAACTCAAGCTTCAACTTCAACTGACTTGAAAGAACGAGGTAATGAGTCAAGAAAATATTGACGAAATGAAGGAATTAATCTAAAATCCTTACCGGTTGATCCTAGGAAAAGATTACCTATTCAAAAATATCATCCAAATGATCATGACATAATAAGAAGGTCATATCTTCAAAAGGGTCCCTTCCAACCTTGAAATCATGAGTTTACTAAGAGATTTATGTAGAGTAAATTTTGTCGCTTTAATTCTGAATGGTTTAAGGAGTATGATTGATTGGAATATAGTATAACAAATGTGAAGACTTGATAAATTTAATTTAAAATTTTATAATATTATCTAATATAAAGAGTAGACTAATTTTATCTAAATTTTATATTATTTAAATAAATTTTTTTCATAAAGTTCACTATTCTAAAGCAAAAGTTTCTTTAATTTTTTTTTTTTTGAGATATTCTTGTCCTTTAAATTATGGCACTGCTTAGAAAAGATCCTGCATACGCCACTGCATGAATAGATATGCCCCCCATGGGTTTCAGACTGATTATATCAGCAGATGTGTATCATACGATAGACATGCATCACGATTATTTGACCTTGCATTCACATCATTTTTGTCATGATCCAAGCCTAGGGACTAGGCATAACACGAGCGAACACGAAACCCGAAGGTACCCCAAACAAGCCTCTTAAGTATACATGGCACATCCTTAGTTACAGAAGAAAAATTTAAACAACAAAGACATAATTCTAGGGGAAACAAGACTGTGGACTCAAGTTATGGGGATGTCATAGGAAAGAGGACTAGCATAGATCACATGGCAAATAAAGTCTAAGGGGCGGGTGAGTATGACTCATGATATAGGGGCAATTAGGGACTTGGGACTTCCATCTCGTCAACAACATGTAACAAGCATAAGAAGGGAATAAGGGACTAAGGGAAGTCTTACATAAATACATAGGCATAATGGGAGTTGAGCTCACATTATACAATCCATATCCAAAAACACCTCTACTATGAATGGAGTGGGAGGAAGGGGGAAAGACATCTCCCGAGCACACCCTAAAAATATAAATATTCATAATTAGACAAGTTCTAAAAGTAAATGGATATTATCCCCGAAGTGAAGGACTCACCAAAAGCAAATCTTCAACTGAGTCGTCTAGCCACGTGGAGGAGGAGGATGAATAAGAGATCTGGTACCTACATGGTTAGATCATGTAGGCAAAAGAGTATGCATTAGTACTTGGAATGTACTAAGTATGCAGGATGTAATGCAACAGGGAACATAACTCATAATTAAACAATATACATAATCATAATCAATGAATATAAGCTCAATATGTCATGAATGCTCAATGCCTTAGGCAAAATATGCATGAAGAATCATCAAGTCACATAGTGTATCATATATAGAAAGGAAAGGACTATAACCGATATGTAATACCAAGCGAGCTACTACTTGAAATTTTGATGTTCACTCCACACCGGACATGGAGTGGTCTATTTTGCCAAGATAGACCAAACACTACCCTTACGACATAGCCTTTTTGGAAAGTGTCACCACCTTACGACATAGAATTTTTGGTGGGTTTCATATGATATCCTTACCTTACGGCATGGCCTTTTTGACAGGTACAGGCCCATATAGGAAATCAATAGCATGAACCTATGGTGACACATAGTTTAGGGAGAATGGGAGACTATTAAAGTCCTCTCGGTGCTAAGTCACAATTCCATGGAATACTTGAATCATAATCATAGTCATATTATTCATAGTCTCAAAGCATCATAATTTCATTCTTGGAGTAGCTCATTAAGATAACTTGTAATATCAAATATAGGGCTTTACATCATTCTTTACATTGATATCATGCTCATAAGCTCATAGCATACTTATTGGCCCTCATAATAGTCTCAACATGCATAACATACGTATTTTTCCATAAGACATTCATCATATAAGAGTCTTGATGTGTATTCTTAATCAAATCATGGTGGGTTCTTGCACATAAATTTTAAAATCATGCAATTCAAGGGTATATGACATGAGAGGAGTAAAATAAGGTCACTTAAGCATTATCCAAAATAAACCCACCAAAATATAATAAGACTTAACTAGGGTATCATCAAACCTTCAGAAAATTCATAAATTTCACATGACATTTCAATGCAATATAAAGTACAAAGGTAAAATACCATAAATTTAGTGTGATTTAATGGAAGAAATCTGACTTTGGAAGTGAGAAATTTGAAACTCTAGCTTGGCCTCTTCTCTTGTAAGCCTTGAAGAACTTGAGAGTATTTTGGAAGGGTTTAGACTTAGCAGTATTTTGAATGTAGGGGAATGAGGTAGATTAGGGTTGTATAGGGCTGAAAGGGTTCTTTTGGGGGCTTAAACGACGTAGCTTAGACTTAGAAAATTAGGAAAGCTCAGATTTTCCCTTCCTAAAAACCTACCAGACAGAACCATGAGACCCTGATTACGAGTCGTGGTCCATTCTAAGGGTCGTGAAAAGGGACTCATCTGGTAATATTTTGAACCCTCAGAAACCTTCTTTGAATATCAACCTATGACAGGACTTACGACTCGTAAGTCAAGGTACGGGTTATCTGGTATCTTGTATACTCAACTTTAGAAATCAATAATTTCACCAAGTTTGGCCATCATTCCACAAGCACATATTACAACTCGTGGAACTATCTATGGCCCATAGACTCCTTTGTGAAAGCCACTGGTACTTAGAAAATTTCTAAAATTCATTTCTTAGGCACTTTTACACCTTCCAATATGTGGGGTCTTACAATTTCATTTCATGTCATTTTCATTATATATCATAATATAGTACCTTGTATTTATGACTTGATTCAGTTATTGCGAATGAATTATGCGATGGTTATACTTGAACTATACTTGTTGAGTATTTGAAACTATTTAAAGATATTTGTTGTGTAACCGAGATACATATTGAAATATATTATTGTATAACTGATCTATATCCTGAGGTATTTGTTGAAAGTAAATATTGTATAGATGGATATATACATACATATTGTTGTTGTTGGGGCTTTTTTGACTGCAGGTGTATAGTTCAGCGGTATATGGTTGGCGTGGAAGGAGTATTTTGTTATGTATGCTTTACTTGTTGTTTTGATCCTCTTACTGAGTATCTGTTATTTTTTGTACTCACCCTTTCTTCAAAACATATATGTAGGTTGTGATCCCGGTTCTACCTAAGTTCGCTTCTATCTTTTTAGACCAATCTTCCTAGATATTCGAGAGGTAGCAACTTGTGTATTTTGACAGACTTTTGGAGTCCCATCCTGTATATTTTATGTTCTCTTTGAGGACTGAGACTCAAACTTGTATTTATTATCTATTGTATTTGGTACTAGAGACTTGTACATGTGACACCAGTCTTGCGATGGTTTTATAGACTTGATATTCTAGTGTTTGTCCTTATTTTGACTTTATTTCTTCCTGTAAAAACTCAAATTTTCAAAAACTCCTTATGGTTTGTCTTGTATGATGTTATACTGGTCATGGTTGAGTTTTGGTAGCCACGGGTTGAGTTTAAGTGGCCGAACGCAAAACGGATCATTTGGTGGCCTAGAGAGGCAATTCAGACAGTAGAGTTTGAACTGTCATAACTTTTTATGCGGGTTGAATATTGTGGACTGCTATATATCCAAATGAATATCTTTGAGTTAGCTTCGCAACGCAACTGTTTTCACTCGATTCGGAGTTCGGATGAAAACGTTATGGCCTGAACAGTGGGACTACATGGAATTCGGAAGACATTGGAGATAGGCCCTGAAAAGGGCCCAAGGCAAGGGCCACGGACCGTGAGATTTGTCACTGTCTGTTTGGGGCTCCGTGTCAAGGTCCAAAGAGCTAGGGGTGGCCATGAACCACCTCAGGACACAAGTCATAGGCCACAGACCACCCCACGGTCCGTGAGCCATTTGACAGTCCATGAAATTGATCGTCAAGTGGGGAAGTGGCTTGGCTTGTTTTGGGAGTTGATTCCTGGGATAAGTGTGGCTCCACGTACCAGTACACTGTCCATGTGAAGCCACACGGTCCATGAAACCTCCCGTCAAGTGGTCCAAAAAGTCCTCCAAGAGTTTGCGTTGAAAATTTGGCTAAGTGTCATTTGATGGAGGGTTGTACGGACCGTGAGTCACGTTCATGGGCACTGTAGCAGTCCGTGAGAGCACACTGTGACAGTTATTTGGCCGTTTCACTAATGGTAATTTCGTGATTTAATATTTCCGTAAGCCCCTTTTAGGTATCCTAAGGTCTCCTAAACTCCTAAATCAATCCCCAAACCCTCATTCATGTATTCTAAGTCTCCTACATTCACTTTGAGAATTCTAAAATCCTCTTGGCCTCCATTGAAGAAAGATTGAAGAATTTGGGGAAGACAACCTTGACTAAGTTGACCTTGCAATTCTTTTGGTGAAATTAAGGTATGTGGGATTT
>JBCEWC010012512.1:0-15799 GCA_038996855.1 Solanum aculeatissimum | reverse complement strand
TAAAAATAGAAAAAATTATATCGACTTAAAATTAAAACCGACTTTTGGAAGTCGGTATATATTGACCTTGGGAGGTCAGTATTCAAAAGCGACCAAGCTTTTACCGACATTAGCTCGGAAGTCGGTATTTTTGACAATATCGACTTTCGGAAGTCGATATTTGGTAGTCGATATTTACAGTTATTTTATTAGTGACCCAAATCATGCACTCATATTTCTCAAACATATGCTGCCATGATTCCTTCCATATTTTGGATACCTAGGAAGAGTAGATCAATCATTGCCTCCTTGAGCCTTAGGGTTGGGCACCCTATCATTAGAAAATCTTTGATTTTGAGCATTAGAAGACCCTTGGCCTTGAAATTTGTGGCCTTGTTGAAAACGACCACCCTTAGTACCTTAAAAACTATTGTTATGCCGAACCCTCTTAGCCTTTCTCTCCTTCTTCTTATCACTTGTAATCCCGGGGGTACCCGTCTGTTGGTTTGGTTAGGCAGTTACAACTTTGGCCAATAGCATAGAGCATTGTGAATCTCTGCATTAGATATGTCATTGTTGAGAAGTTGATCATCAAGCAGGGGACGGTTACTATCTTATCCACCATTCTGAAGGGTTTAAGACATATTCTGAAATATGACGAATAGGAATCAGAAATAAACCTTAGGGGATATAGCTCAATCGCACGACATAGATTATGAAGAAGTGAATCATTTCCTAAAATGTCTCATAGCTTGCGCTTCAGTACCATGAACAGGACTTTACTTGACGCGGTGTATTGAATTTATAAGTACCATTTACAAACCTAGTGCTCTGATACCAAGCTTGTCACAACCCGAGCATAGGGACTTAGTGTGACACGGCGAATGGGGAACCCGAAGGGACCCCAAACAAGTCTCTTAAATATATATGGCACATCCTTGGTTGTGGAAGCATAATTAAATAAGCAAATAGTTCTAAGGAGAAACGGGACTTTAGACTCATGCTATGGGGATGTTATAGGGAAGAGGATTAGCATGATCACATAGTAATTAAAGTCTAAGGGACGGGTAAGTATGCCTCATGCTATGGGGAGAATAAGAACTTGGGACTTCCATCTCATCAACAACATACACCAAGCATAGAAGGGGGAATAAGGACTAAGGGAAATCTTCCATAATTACACAAGAATAATAGGAGTCAAGCTCATAACATACATAACCATAGCCAACAACATCTCTAACATGAGTGGAATGGAGGTCAAGACATCTCTCAGGCTCATCCTCAAATGTAAGTACTCAAGAGTAAATAAGTCTTAATGAAGCGTGAAAGGAAAGGGGATATTCCCCGAAGTGGAGGACCCACCAAAGACAATCTTCAACACTCCATCTATCCACGTGGAGGACGAGGATAAATAGGAGCTTCGAGCCCTACATAGTTATATCAAGAAGGAAAAAGAACTATGTGTTAGTACTTGGGATGTACTAAGTATGCAGGGTGCAATGCAACAATGACATAATCCATAATTAATAAGATGCATAATCATATTCAAAGGATAATGGCTCAATATGTAATGAATAATCAATGCCTTAGTCAAAACATGCATGAGGATAGCCAAATCGCAAAACATATCATATGTAGATGGAAAATGACCATAACCGACAAATAAGACCAAGCGAGCTACTACTTGAAATCCCGATGTTTACTCCACACCGAATAAAAAAGTAGTCTACTTTGCCAAGGCAAACCATCCCTCTCCTTGTGGGCACTTTCCCTTTTCGGAGAGAGAGTATCACAAATACCTTAAAGGGACTTTACCCATTTCGGTTATTATATGATAAGATACCTTACGGAGACTTTATCCTTTTTGGTTATTATATGATAAAATACCTTACGAGGACTTTACCCTTTTCGATTACCTTATGGGGACTTTACTCTTTTCAGTTATTATAAGATCAAATACCTTATGGGGACTTTACCCTTTTCAATTACCTTACGGGGCCTTTATCCTTTTCGATTTTTAATTAGCATGTACCATACGAGGACCGTACCATTTTTGGTTAACCATGCAATAAGAAATTCAAAAACCTACAGTGAAAACGTAATTAAGGAACAATATTTATTTACCAAGGTCCTCTCAGTGCTAGGTCAACAATCCCAAGAAATATCAAGTCTTAGTCATAATATGCATAATCTCATAATAGCTCAATATTATCAAAGAGTAGCTCATCAAACCAAAACTTCATAAAAATCACGAAAGTAACCTCGTGTCATTCAAAACTTTCACAACATTCTCATGAACTCAAAACATGCTTATTAGCCCTTCAACATTCACAATTCACACATCTTGCCATAAATATATCATCAACATAAAAGACTTGTCACACAACTTCAGTCAAAGCATGGTGCGTATATATACATAGGCTTAAAATCATGAAATACCTCAACATAGTATATGAATAATTAAAAACATAGTCATTTAAGAATTTTTCAAAACAACCCACAAATATTGTAGTAAAATCCTCATTTTGGTTATCGTAACATCTTAATCTACAAGTTCTTTCATAGCTTTTCATGAAATTATAGAGTAATCAGCTTTAGTATCATAAAATTCATCATAACATCAAAACTCAATGGATGTACATGCATAATCAAATTAATACTTAAAGAATACAAACTTAAATCATGTTTATAATGTATAACAAGAATTACCCAAAAAGCATTCAATCTTAAAATCATGAAATTTGATTAAAAAAAAGTATTGGGCTTCATGGGTGGAAGAATCTCAATGAATGAAATCCACATACCTTAGACTTGGAGTGTCTTGAAGACTTGGGGCTTCACTTGTATTCTTGAACTCCAACAAAAGTTTCTTGAAGTCTTGAGATTGAATGGAAGGTTTTGGGGAGGATTAGGGCTAAAATGGCTTACAAGAGTTTATGAGAGTATAATGAGTCGAAACCCTATTTTGGGAAAGTTAAATATCATCAAATGGTCAAAAATGATGTTTTGAAGTGTCTCGTCGGCAAAATCGGTGGTCTAGAGGTGCTATCACCGAGCCATTCGGTGATACGCCGAATGGGACCTTCGAAATGCCCTTTTTTATAGTTTTAGAAACTTTTTAGAGCAATTTGATGACCAATTTGGTGATGCGCCAAATGCATTCGACAGTCAAACTGATTGTCGCCCAATTCGATATTCCAGACAAGCTTTAATAAAATACTCATAACGTTTTACTATGAACTCGGAAAAAAGTGAAATTAGATGTGTTGAATTCAAATATCTACAATTTGGTGTATAGTGGGTCACCTAATTCAGTATGTGCTAAAAGATATGCTCATTTGAAGTTGACCCTTATATGAATTCACACTGAAACTTCCCTGATTGGAATCCATTGGTCTTGGCTTGATGTAAGAGATGCCTCATGACCCTAAACCACGTGTAATCAACCTTGAATACCTAGAAATTGATCCCTCCATATTAGAAGTGATCAAGTCAAGCTTATACGGGTACGAGAAACAACTCGGGTCCTAGCTTAAGATCTAGGGCGTTACAGTAGGGACAGGTATTCCTCCCCTGGCTCATGGCTAGTTCTTGTGATGTTTAAGACTAGTTTTATTTGTGATGAGCCCTTAGTTTGGAACTCTACTATTTCCTTTTTGGCTAAGTATTTTGGGACTTGATGTATATGTTGGTTTTTGGAGGCTTTACTTTCTATATTTTTAAAGCTTGGAATCTTTTCTATTTGATGAAAATCGACCATTTATCAATTTTCATTTATCTGTGGTCTAGTTGATATGTTTATGGACATTATGTATGTTTTAAGATGTTTTCTTCATTTTAAATGATGTCTCATAAACCCCATCCCATTTTCTTTCGCATGACTTATGAGTGTTATGCCTATGAATGCTTGATATGATAAGATGACTTGGGTGAGGTGCCTACGAGTGTATCATTCATCGTGTGACTAGTAGCCCTAGGCTTGGGTCATTACAAAAGTGCACAAAATGATGTGGCATGGTGCAAACACAAGAAAATTTCACTATTAAATTAGTTTTGAACTTATTGAGGCAAAGAAGAGATAAAAGAAGGGGCAATATGATGATATGAGCAAAAGTTTTGCCAATGAAAATTAACTTCTTTGTTTGGAGGCTATGGAACAGAAGAATTTCCACAGGATGATAGTTTGATGAGAATGAAAATGCAAGTGATATCAACATGGTGGTGATGTGAGGAGAAAGCAAGGGAGACTATATCTCATGTTTTTCTATCAGCTCCCATAGCCTATAGGCTTTGGAGGCATTTTGCTAATTTTACAGGTATTGGGATGAATGGTGTGCATTCACAGTAGCTCGTTATTTAAATATAGAGCTACTGTGAATATCCACCTAAGGGGACTGAATATCCACAACCCGGAACATAGGAAAGGAGGTAGTGAATCATTTTAAGGAGCAGTCTTCAGAGATACAAGAGGCTGGGGATTTCTAAATGTTGAAGATTATTCCAAGGATAAGAGGAGAATGAGGAAATTGAGAGGATTCCATCAAAAGTGAAAGTAAAAATGGTGATTTTTGCATTAATCGGAGATTCTGCCAGTGTGATAGCTTCTCTGGTCAATTCTTTCAGAGTAGTTGGGACATTATGGGTGAGGATATAAACATGGTGATATGTCACACATATCAACTTAGTGTTTATCCCAAAGAAAGGAACAATTGATAGTTGATACTTTTGGTGATCTTAGACCTATTAGTCTTAGTACTTTTGTTAACAAAATAATCTCAAGACTAATTCATGATAGAATGGTCACAATTCTACCTAGAATCATTTCTAGTAGTCAATCGGGCTTTGTCAAAGGAAGAAGCATTATAGAGAATATTTTACTAGCACAGGAGATCATCAGAGATATCAATAGGAGAAACATACTACATAATATGATAGTGAAGTTGGATATGGCTAAGGCTTATGATAGGGTGTAATGAAAATTTTTAGCGAGGGTGTTAAGGAATTTTGATTTTTCCGAAAGAACTATTGATATGGTGGTGAAACTCAAGGATATAATTTTACTCTATTATGATGAATGGATAATTTTTTTGGCTTTTTTTAAGTCATTAAGGGGGTTAAATCAATGAGATTCATTCTCTCCTATTCTGTTCATTATTGCAACTAAAGTATTAGCAAGAGTTATCAATGGTCTATAAGAAGATCAAGGCTTCAAAAAATATGGAATGCCTAAGTGGAGTCCATAGATTAACCATTTATCATATGCAAATGATACTATGCTATTTTGCTCTGATTAGTCCTACTCCATAATAAGAATGATAAAGGTATTAAGAGACTATAAACTGATTTCAGATCAAATGATTAATTGGGATAAAAGTCTTTTTGACTTACATGAGAAAGTTCTAGTCGTGGTTGTCAACAAGATTAAAAGGATCACTGAAATTAGATAGGGATCTTTCCCATTAATTTATCTAGGATGCCCCATTTCGTATGGGAGATGGAAGAAAGCTCACTTTCACAATTTGATGAAGAAGGTTTTGAATAGATTAAGCACATGGAAGAATAAGCTCTTGTCTTTTGGAGAAAGATATAATTTGGTAGCCTATGTTTTACAAAGTATGTCGGTATATCTTCTATCATCAATGAACCCTCTAAAGAGAGTGATTGAAGCTCCATAACATTTTTGTTAACTTTTTTTGGGGTAATGCATTAGGAGCCAGAAACAAGCATTGAGTTTCTTGAGAGAATATGTGCTATCTAAAAGGAGAGTAGGTTTCAAATCTTTGCATGTCTTGTCTAAGGCTCTGTTTGCTAAACTCTGGTGGAAATACTTTTTCATTTTGAGAGAGTTACTTGTGAAACAAATATTGTAAAAAGCTACATCCTTTAATGGCAAAAGAATATGGAGCCTCTCATGAGTGAGAAAAAATGACAAAAATAAGGGAGGAGGTGGAACATAACATATGATGGCAATTGAAGAATGACAACTTCAGTTTTTGATTTGATAATTGGATCAAACAAGGAGCATTATAATATATAAAGGGAGACGAGGCAGGAGACGAAGAATTTGAGGTACAATCATTCACTTAAAATGAAGACTGGGACATATTAAAATTAAGGAGCTCCCTTTTTTTAGGATATGACTGAATTTATTGTAAATCATATAAAATCTCCTAAGAAAGTGCACAAAAATGATGTGTCATGGTGGATGGGCAATATACAAGAAAATTTAACTATTAAATTAGCTTGGAACTTATTGATGCAAAGAAGAGATAAAAGAAGGGACAATCTGATGATATGGGCAAAAGTTTTGCCAATGAAAATTAACTTCTTTAGTTGGAGGCTATGAAATAGAAGAATTGCCACAGATGATAATTTGATGAGAATGAAAATTTAACTAATATCAAGATGGTGGTGCTGTGAGGAGAAAGAAAGGGAGACTATGTCTTATCTTTTTCTATCAGCTCCCATAGCTTATAGGCTTTAGAGGCATTTTGCTAATTTTACAGGTATTGGAATGAATGGTATGCATTCACAATAGCTCATTATTTAATAGTGGAGCTAGGAGACTTGCCCAAAGCTTAAATTAATATATAGAGCAATGCCAACAGTTATAATGTGGACATTACGGAGAAGGAGAAAATTATATGAAACGTGGAGGGAAAGTAACATCTGAAAGCATAGCGAGACAAGTAGAGGATACTCTGAAGAAGGTAGTGAAAATGGAGAACCCTTGGATAAAAATAGAGAAAGCAACCTGGCCACAGTTAATCACAAAGATGCAAAGTTAGGTAATTTGGAAGAGGCCAAAGAGAGAAAAGTTAAAATGCAATACAGATGGAGCTAGTAAAGGTAACCCAGGAGATAGTTCTTGAGAATTTTGCATTAGAGATGAAGAAGGGGATCTAATATACGCTAAAGCAAAGTGGATAGGTTATGCTACAAATACGAAGGCAGAATCATAAGCAATCCTGGAGGCATTACAATTCTGCCAGAGTAACTGGATCACTGAGATTACATTGGAACCGAATCCACTAAATATTGTAAACATGATTCAAAGACAGTGAAAGGTACCTTGGGAGATGGCATAAAAGGTAGAGGAAATCATAGATAAAATGGATAGCCTACAGGCGAGCCTAGTACACACCTTCAGAGAAAGAAATTGTGTAGTTGACTCACTTGCAAATGAGGTAGTTGAAAATCAAAGCAGCAGGGACTACCATACATTTAAAATTCTACCAAGTTTAACAAGGAGATATATCAACATGAAAAAATCTAAAATTCCAAGCATAAGGGTGAAACAAGAAAAATCATAACCCAATGAAAATAGAAAATAAGTCGCAGAAATTAAGAACATGCAGAATAATAGTAGTGATAACTAGAAGGTAAAGGAAAAGGGTTTATTCTACAAATACGGGGGAAAGGTACAGAACAATATGTATAACTATGAACAAGGAAAGAATACATCTGTGCAAAATAAATTCAACATCCACAGCTATCGAGGTCAAAATACTTTATGACAAAAAAGGGCCTGTCAGGACATGCATCATTGGAGCTTTTCAGATTCCTCTTAAAGATTTGAAGGAGCATCAGCAAACTAGGAGCAACATTGGAGTAGTGAATATACATAATAAGATGGATAAACAAGACAAAGAGAAAAAAAAATGAGTGAAGGGGTCCGAATACTCACATAGTAAGGTAGATATGAGTAGAATAAAAAAAGATACGGTCCCAAGGGAGATTATCCCAACCACCTAAGAGACGAAGAGAGTCATTTGACATTAATCGAAGGCATAAAATCAGAAAGTTGAAGATGAAGAAGAGTCATTTACCAACAGCTACTGAAGTTAAAGAACAAAGACAACACACTCTAAAAGAAGGACAAAGAGGGAAGGGAACCCCAGCATGAGGAGGAGGAATTGCTCATTTAGCCAAGGGAGATACATTTACAACTACATGTAGCAAAGAAAAGGAAGAGAAGAACGTAGAGATAAGGATAGTTTCTTAATAGGAGTAGATAGATTTCACTTCATGTTAGTTTCATAGAAGAGTATGAGAGACTCTTCATATTCCACTTCAGGTCCTTTGTGGGATTTAAGCCATTTTTTTGAAGATTGGGCTATAATTTTGATTTTTAGATAAATGATCGTATGAACCAAAAGTTATTTTTAAAAACTTCCTTTAATCACTTCCCTTGTGTTTTTATATTTTTGTCATTTTGTCGATTTTTGAGCCACGAGGCAGAGTTTGAATGTCATGGCTCTGAGCAGCCTAGCTGTTGTGTTGTTGTGAGTTGTATTTATGTGTATATTGTTGGTATGAAAGTTTTGGAGGGATGGGAGATTGGTGCACCACTTTTAGGTGTCGCGTATGGAGGTTATCGATTGAACAACGTAAAGTGCGTCTTCTTGTATTACCTTGGAAGCTTGTTGTTCTTATGAGGTGTTGATAGACTAGCTCGTATTGTTGTTATTAGTTGTTGGTTGTTTTGAGATTGTGATTTTCTTTGTTGAGTTAAAAGTGGGTTGGTTGATGATGATCTTAATGTCTTATTAATTGGTAATGGCTTGTTCTTGCAGCCTAATTGATTCTCACGTTATTGCGTTACTTTTGATTTGCCAAGCTTCGTAGAGGCACCTTTAGGGATCCGACTGAAAGGTATACTAAGGCCATAATTTCTCTTCCTGCATGATCCTGATGACCTAAGCTTCTTATGGCCTATATATTGTCATTATATGACCTGTAGCATAATCCTATTGAGTTGGCTACCATACCATGATATTATCTATCAATATGACCCTATTCCTGACTTAGCAATTTAGAAAAATATGTTATGATTATATTTTCATCACGTATGATTACTTGTTATTGTTGTGATATTCTTATCATCTAGTTGTAATCTATGAGCTTGTTTTGGCCTCAACAGATACGGTTATTGCAAGGTTCTTAAGCTTATCAACTGATTTATATACCATGCCTAGAAACTAGGTAGATCATGCCTATGGACTAGGTAAGTCATATCTACGGGCAGGATAGACCGTACCTACAGGACGGGTAGGCTATACATACAGAGTAGCATACATGTATTGTACCACGAAGCGTAAGACTTGCATTCATACATGGCACATATACATTTGGATAGTTCAGATCTTATTATCATTAGGATCCAGGTAAGAAGGCTAATATGGATATTTAGCAATAGTTTGCGTTTGTTAGGACTTATAGTGATTGTGTGATGTTTGTGCTTGTTGGGCTTATGGAAACCAAGTAAGGTTATTTTTTATTATGTGTTTATATTGTATTATTGTAGTGAGATAAGGTGTTATGCTTGTGTTTCACCTTTGTCCTTTTTATTCGGTCTTTATACTTCAGTTTCACACTTTTAATATAGTATAGATATAGATATAGATAGATGTGTTAGGTTATGTAGCTATGTTGTTAGCCTTGTTTGTTAATTCGCTAAAGTTTGATAGCTATTTGATTTATTATTTAAATATGTACCTATTTTCAGCTTCTATATAGAGATTATGATTTCTTTCATGGTCCACAAAGCATTTATGCTTTCCTAGTTACTATAGTGGCCGAGATACATTTATTTGTTTCTTGATTGTACTTGGCTGCTATGCGTCATTAGCAAATGGTTCAACAAGCAGGGGCGGATCCACGTGTATTGAAGGGATGTCACGTGATACGATTTTGTCGAAAAATTTTACTATATATATTTATTAAAAAAAAATTAAAAGGAACCTTTCATGTAGCAAATTGAAGGTTGCTCACGTGGTTAAGGCTCTTGGATGCGTCTCGGGAGGTCTCGAGATTAAACCTACTTCTTTTTATTTTAGAAATAGAATTGAAATAAAATTTAAAATCTTTGAGTCCTTTATCAATTAGAATTCTAGTTAAATAAAAATATAAATATTATTGATTCTTTATATTTATATATTTGTGACTTAAATAAAATAAGTTGTTGTTCATCCATCATCGTCATTTGGAATCTTGAATCTTTTTATTATGTGCTTGTAGTTTTTATTTTTATTTGTTCATAATAATAATTTTATTTTTTTCATATTTGCTTGGTACAATGAAATAATTTAGGATTCATTAATTGATGTTTAAATTTATACATATTTTCTTTAATTTTTTAATTTGCATATCACCAATTGACTATGAATTATTTATTATTATCCGCAGTCCACTATTATTTGATTCTAAATAATAATTGTGCATGAAATGTAATATATAATTAACTCTAAATTACTAAGATGTGAGTAATTTTATTCAAAATTTTAAAAAATTATCTAATATAAAGAGTAGATAATTATTTTATTTTTTAATTTATAATTTTATTTAAATTTTATATAATTTAACTAAAATAAATTTTTTTCCATAAAATTCACTACTAATGGAGGCCTCAAAATTTTGAAGGTCTAACATAAAAGTTTCATTAATTTTCTTTGAGTTATTCTTGTCTTTTAAATAGTGACACCGCTTAAAAAAAACTTGCGTACGCCTCTGTCAACAAGCATCAATTGCACCCTTCAAATTTGGGGTGACATGCAAGTTATCTTGGAGTTCCCAGGAAAAAGAATAAAGCGTTTCTCGAGAAAATTCCCAAACAATATAGTACTTCTTTATGTTGTAGGTAATAATTTGAAAACAAGTGAGAAATACTATGTCTCGACACTTTCTCTAAAGTGTCGAGAGCACACAGGCACTTAACAAAGAAAATTATCTTTCACTCATTTGCAATACACTAAACAAAAAAATTGTAAGCCAAAAAGACTTGGGATCAAAAGGAATCTTCTTTCACTTTTTAAGTAATACTCTTGTAGCAGAGGCAAGTTTTAATATTCAAGTTAGAAGCCAAAAATCACTAACCAAACCAAACTTCATTCCATGTAAAAACTTATATTTGCAGGTTGCAAAAAGATAGATACAAGGATGGACAATGTTCAGCGTGATACTATACTTTGTGTTATTACAAACAGGACAGTATGAGAGAGGCTAACTCAAAAGTTTAATGTGCATGTGAAACTTGATTACCATCTGCATTGAAGCTGCTGCTTAATCTTATCATAACCAACCACAACACGTGAAGGATGAAGATGGAAGTCGACCGGTCTGGCGTATGTATTGAACTTGCTCTGTAGTTTTTTCAGCTTGCTGATCTCTTCTAGCTTCAGCTGCAGCGCGCTTTTCTTCTGATTTTTGTCTTGCCATTGCAATCTTCTTCACTATCTTTGCTTGAGCTTGTGCTCTCATTTGTTCAACTTGTGCCTGAACAATACACACGATGAGTGTAAAATAGCATGAAAATTGTGCAGTAAATCGAGCTCTGGATCATTTAACTCGAGGGGTAGCAGCCTAATATTACGCTAAATGGCCTCAGTATGAGTACGTGACATGAGTTGGTTCAATTTCTAAGAGATGTCTCAGAAGCAGAGTGTTCTAATATACAACCATCCATAATCAGCTTCAAATCAATTAAATATGTTCAACGTTCTCTAAGAGTGAGGCTTTTAATCATGGTATAACATAATTTACTATATGGATAATCAGGTATACCTCTATTTTCCTCAATTCTGCTTCTAGCTTTGCTTTCTGCTGGCTTTCCCAAGCTTGGATTTTTATCTCTTCACGCTTATATCTGGAAGATCAACGGTCTTTCTGTTAATTCACAATTTAACAGTAGAACACAGATTTAAAAAATGTGTTTAATACGATTCAGAGCTCAATATTGCGGAAACCTTGCAGTGTGTTTTGACTTTTCTGCTTCCTGCCAAGCAGCTGCCCTTTTAGCATATTCCATTCGTTCAGCCTCAGCAGCATCAGCCTTGCTTTTATCCTTCTCATCCTTGCTCGCCCAAGCAGCTATATTCATTTTACCGAGTTGGACACCAAGGGCTACAATCTCTTTTCTTGTCTTCATCTTCAATTCTTCCTCCGACAAATCCCTTTTATTATTTTCTGGTGAAGTTTGAGAAGCATTGTCAATGTAATTCTCTGTAGGTGTCGGAGCAGGCTCTCCCCTACGAGGTGTAGATGGAATTGAAGAAGTGGGGCTGCGGAGTGGAGTTGTTGCGCCAACAGGTGTAGCTGTTCTTGAAGGCTCTTGACTTGGAATAGGTGTCATTTCTGTTCCCATATCTCTCATGGAGACTGATCTTATTGCAGGGCCAACTGCATTGATTTTCAATCAAACAGTTCACATCAGCACAGTATAAAATCAATGTTCTGTATAAGAGGGAAATCATCAAACTTAGTAAACTATTAATCTGAAAGGTGTGCATTGGAACTCCATTACAGTTCAGCAAAAACATAATTTTCAGCTCCAGGCCCCCGACCATCAATAACCTCTGTTCTGCTTTTAGCAAAGACTTTAACCAGATTTTATTCACCCCAAAACAGAAGCATAGTCACTTAAATTGTACCACCCGCATACCGCCCAAAAATAGACTGGTCAGCATTGGCTAAAGATCCACAGCAGGCCACACCATTAATAGCATGGATGAAACAATAAGTACATGTATTATTATTTTTTTTGGCAAATACCAAAGAAATAATTTCTCCTACTATATGGATTCTACTTAGAGGCACTATAATAACCGGCATTCTTTGCAATAACCTGAGGTCGAGGTTTGGCAGTGCTCCATCTGAAAATCCAATGCATTGACCCAAATATACACCCTTGTCATTGCATATGCTAGATGCCTACACTACAATGTGACAATTTATCATGCCTCTATGAATGGCACAAGATTCTACTGGAGGCACACAATCAGTGTTTTAATCCAAGCAGTTAATGTTAGCAGAACCAATAATAGTTCATCCTAAAACCTTAATACGTCACCCTCCCTCTTGCTGCTTCCCCCTGTCCCCTCCCCTGGTGAAAGTGTAAAAATCTTGAAGAAAATTTACATTAAGCCAGTAAAAATCAACATTAGGAACAAAAGAATCCATAATGTACCTGTTCTATCTTCGGTCAAACAAGAATCCCCACTGACCACCTCAGTCAAATCCTTACTTTCAGGGCAAAGATCAAGTGACATGGTATTAGGTCCATTCCCTCGACTTTGAGAACCAGGTTGATCAAAATTAAACTTCTCAGGCACCAACTGACATGCTGGTTGACAGAAATCTACCTTCTTAACCGCTAATTTACTTTCATAACTACTCGATTCTGGAGCAACTCTAACCATGTTCGTGGCAGGGCCCCGATATGCTTGGTTCTGTAATTGAACCTTCTTGGAATGATTAGCTTGCACATTTTGCCTATTCATTATCCACTTCTCAGCGTCATTCCACTTGGAAGACATGGGCCGTGAAAACGACCTTGCTGGTATGGAATGGTGGTGCATTGATCTCTCCCCTTTATGAAATTCAAAGCTGGATGTACTATCATAATCAAAATTCTCATCTTCACATCCTTTAACTGGATGAACTGAACTAGAATTTCCACCATCCATCTTGGATGATTGCAGCCTTTTCACACGAGCAGCATCTCCATTTTCTTTCGGCAGGCATGAATTCGAATCCTCATCACCTTGCCTAGAATTTTGGAATGAATTTCCTGGCAATTTATTTTCTGTAGCTTCTAAATTGCAGTCTGCATAAATAAAAGGGCAGTTAAAAACTTATTTCCTCTCCTAGCAACTCAACATGTGTTACTGTGAAAAATATTTTTACACTATCTTGTTACCTAAAGCTAATTACAGTTACTGCCATAGTGAATGTGGATTGGAACTGAAAAGTAGGACAAATCAGAACTGTTTCAAGTAACCTAATAATTTGAAAACTCAGTGCATATAACTATCTTAAGAATTATCCCTTTATCCCTCCCAAAACAAAAAGAAAAAAAATATCCTAGAGGCACATATCCAAACTACAACATAGTCAAGTCGCAAAAAGGAAAAACTTGGGAGCTGGGGGAAGTTTCACGCATCCAGGATTTTCACATAAGGTAGGTCAACAGAAGAAAATACACAAAATAGCCTGAGGTGATTTAATATATAATTGATACTCCATCCGTCCTCCATCCTCTGGCCTTCGTCCCAATTTAAATGACTTACTTTTCATTTTAATCCGTCCCAAAAAGAATAATTCTTTCTATATTTAGTAAGTTTAGTTTAAGACCACAAAATTTAAAAGACTACACATCTTTAATTTGAGACCAAAAGATTCAAATAAAAAATTCTTTATTTCTTAAACTCCATCTCCAGTCAAACTAAGATATTAAAATTGGAGTATATACATAACCTTTTTTTTCCACTTATCTACACATTATTGTGGTGTTGACACCCCTTGAACCACTGGCTGAGGGGGGAAGGGGTGGATCCAGCAGTTCACTTAAATGTTCAAGCTTGTACTGGATTCAAAGCTAATGAAAGTTACTTTCAACATCAGTAAATTTGAATGAAGAGATTGACATACATTCTTCCTCAAAATCTCCATTTTGGATAGCCAGCAGACTGTTGTTGACAAACTCTGAATCCTCAAGCCTGGCAGGTGAAGTTCTTGAAGAATTACTATTTGACCCTTCTTTCTTCTTCTTCTGATGGTGAGGTCCTATGAGCTTCATCCTCAGCTTACTTGGAGATATTATACCAGTCTGAAAGGTAACAAAAACAAAAATTTCAAGAAACTAAGTAATTTCAAACAGTACCCAACATAGGATTTGGAATTTTCCCAAAAAGTTTCAAGCTTAATAACCAAATCTTTAAAAACAGCTAAAACCCCATAAAATTAACCAATTGAAAAAACAACCCCCACTACAATTCTCAAACCCCAGACAAAGATTCATTTTAAAGAGCTCAAAAATGAAGTTTGCGAGTATTTCAGATGAAGAAATACATTTATTTATTTTTTTGATGAACCCCATTTGTGCAGCAGACCAAAAGAAAAGTTCCAAAAGGGTGATTAAATTTGTACCTGCACTTTGTGAATCCTTTCGTACTCCATTAGATCCTTCTACTAAGCCGCTGTGTGTGAGAGAGAGAGAGAGCTCTGCTCTCTTCAAGGACAGTTTCTCTCTTCTTTTCTGCTGTGGAATTGCTGACTGCAGAGTTTTTTATTTTGTAGGAGGAGATGAGAGTTATAAAATTAAAATATTTGGGGTCGGCGATCTTTTGCCGATTCTTTGACCTTTGACTGTCCTTCATGCTTTCCATCTGCCCATTTAAGTTCCTCTTTTGCTACTATCATCCTCAATTTCATATTAGTTGTCCATGTTATTAAAAATATTTATCTCAAATTATTTTATTTGATTTTTATATCAAAATATAAATATTTTTAATTTTATTTTTCCATTTTAACAAATTAAGAAAACATTATTATTATTTTTCTACATTATTCATATAAATGTTAAATAATAGTCGAATTAAGAGTTCCAAAGTATATCCCAACTTGGGACCCGACCCTTGACTCAAGAACCACCCCATTTTGGTACTGGCACCCAACTCAAAATTGAACTCTTATAACCCAACTTGAGACTCAACCATAAATCGGGACCTAACCCTGACCCCAAATCGAGATCCAACCTAATCCTAATCCAAAACTAAAACCCATCCAACCTTGTAATTGATATCAATTCAGATTTCAAATTGAAATCCATCTAACTTGGATCAACACCCAACTTTTAACCTCGACCTGACCCCAATCACAACTTAAGACTCGATCTTAACCCCAAATCAATACTCGACCTACAACTCAACTTGACACCTAACCTAAACCCTCGATTTAGGAATCGATACTGTCACGACCCAAGCCTAGGGCCTAGACGTGACATGGCGAATGAGGAACCCGAAGGAACCCCAAACAAGCCTCT
>JBCEWC010012511.1:0-15799 GCA_038996855.1 Solanum aculeatissimum | reverse complement strand
GGGGATAAAGGGTGTTGGGCCGGGTTGGGGCATTGCTGTTGGGCTGGGGCGGGACAAATGAAGATGGGCTGAGGAGGTGGGCCGAAGGCTGAAGAGTTGGGCCGGTTGGAGATAAGATTGGGCTGGGGTAGTGAATTTGGAGGATTGGGCCAAGTTAAGGGAGGGGGTAATGGATTGGGTCAAGGGGGATCTGTTGGGCCGGATGGATATGGATGAGGGTTGGGCTGCTGATGGAGTGGAATGGGGTTAAGGGTTTGGGCTGAAATGGGGATAAAAAGGGAAGGGATTTTCAATTAGGGAAATAGCCAATTGAATTTGCAAAAATGGCTATTTAGAATGTGATCAATTTTTGGGGAATTCGATTAAATTGACCGCAAGATGAATGTGATACAAATTAATTGAAGAAATTTTGAAGTTTAAACAACTTTTAAAATAATTAGCTTAATTAAGGAATGATTAATTCTAGAAGTGCTTAAATCAAAATAACAAGATTTTTTGTTGAAAGCTTTGCGAAGAAATTGATTAAAACATTAAAATATGCGATATTTGAAATTAAAAGGGGGGGAAATCATAAAACACATTTTGTATTTTTCATGCTAATTATTCAAAAATCGTTTAATAAATTAAGAGTTCGATGCTTAATTTATACTGTGGAGGGTAAAAATTGGGTGTCAACACCCTCGATATCCTTTTTTTCTTTATCCGAACTTAAAACCGACAATATGAGCTAATTCCAAATATTTTTAGAATAAAAACAAATTTAAAACTATTTTGTAAAATTGAATATTAATTTTCCTATATATAATAAATGATATAAAAGGAATAAAAGTTGTTTTTGAATCATTGCTTCCACACGTTTCATTTTATTTGTGGCAGATCTTGTGGGACCTTATCACCCAGAGCTCGACCATTTTTACCTTCATCAGCCGCCATTTATTTGGGCTTATAGGCTCGGTATATACCATACCATCCCCACCCCTACTTATAACTGCTTCTTCTTCTTCTCGTCGACCCCTTAAGTTTTAGCAGAACAAATCTTGATAATTTCTGTCAGCAATGGCGGCATCTTCAGCTATAGCTTCAAGTTCTACAGCTTTCATCAATAAGGTTTGTGTGTGTATAAATGATTGAATTAAGATGCCCCTTTGCTGCAAAATCAAGTTTTTTCCCCATTTTGAGTGAATTTACGCTGACCCTTTTGCTGAAAAAGAATAAGGATTTCTTCCGTTTTGAGTGAATTTACAGTGACCCTTTTGCTGATTTTCTCTTATTTGATTTGTTCCCCCTTTTTGAGGAGATTTGTGCTGACCCTTTTGTTGATTTTCTCTTCTTTGCTGCAAAAATCAAGTTTTCTTCTGTTTTGTGCTGACCCTTTTGCTGATTTCTCTTATTTGCTGCAAAAATAAAGTTTTCTTCCGTTTTGTGCTGACCCTTTCTGATTTCCTCTTATTTGATGCAGAAAGATGTGGGGCTATCTGCTTTTTCTTCACAATCTTCATTTTCCATTCAAACTGCTCGGAAAAGGATTTCCAAGAAAATCGTTTCTGTGATGACACCACAGCAGACTGAAAGAAAACCTGCCACAACTGGATCAGTATGTATTTATGATTGTTTTTGTGCTCTTAATTGGGAAATAGGTTGACTTTTTTATCATGGGATTTTTGATTATTGGGTTTGTTAGGTGAAGACTGGGATGACTATGACTGAGAAGATATTAGCTAAGGCTTCTGATAGGCCTGAAGTGAGCCCTGGTGATAATGTTTGGGTCAATGTTGATGTTTTGATGACCCATGATGTCTGTGGCCCTGGATCTATTGGAATTTTCAAGAAAGAGTTTGGACAGAATGCTAAGGTATATGTTGCCAGTAGAGTAACTTCTTTTATGCAAATTGATTGTCTTGCAATTTCAGCAGAGTAAATTTGATTTTGCTTCGATTACTTGAATTTGCTTCTGTTTGCTACTTTTATTCTTTACCTGGTTATGCATTTACATGTACTGATTGAAATTTCTTTAGTTCTCTGGTGGGCCAGTAATGGTGTTACTAAATGTGGAAATATGGACTAAAGACTATGTTTCTCAAGCTCGTGCTTATTTAGTTGATTAGAAGCATTTTTATCTAATGGATTTTCCTTATTGCAATATCATAGGTCTGGGATCGTGAAAAGCTTGTCATTATACCTGACCATTACATATTCACAAATGACGAGCGAGCAAACCGTAACGTGGATATCTTGAGGGATTTCTGCAATGAACAAAATATTAAGTACTTTTATGACATTAAAGATCTGGGGAACTTCCGCGTATGGCTATTTCCCTCTAAGAATATCTTATTATGTGATCTGCTGAAGCTTTTACTTTGTTTCTCTGCTCATAGCAAATGAAAAAACTAAACATGTGATAATTATACAGGCTAATCCTGATTACAAGGGCGTCTGCCACGTTGCTCTTGCACAGGAAGGTCATTGCAGACCTGGAGAGGTGAATAATCTTTGCCAATATCCACAGTGTCAAGACATTTTGATATGTATTTGCATATGCTTTTAACTTTATGAAATCCTTATGTTTGTTCCCAGGTTTTGCTGGGTACGGACTCCCACACATGTACTGCCGGAGCTTTCGGCCAATTCGCCACTGGAATTGGCAATACCGATGCAGGTTTTGTGTTGGGTACTGGCAAGATTCTGCTCAAGGTATGTGACTCTTGCCTTTATGGGATGCAGTTCTGGATTCACAGTTGTGTTGTTTGATTTTATTGCCAATATGAAATTCCTAATTAAATATCTTGAGGAGCTTTGTCTACATTTTCTACTGTTGCACAGAGGTGTAACTCACTCTCTTTTTTGTTGTCCCTTACCAAAGATATTTAACCTTTTTTTAGACAACAGATGACAGAGCTAAAGACTTAAAATAGTAAATTATAAACTCATAGAGCAGGTCGTGAAGTCGGTGAGCTTGTTCTCCTTGGCATCTCACTAGAAGAATGAGAACAAGTAACCATAGCACTTTCAAGTGCTTGAAGGTTAAAACCATCTACTTAAATGCGTTTCAATGCATGTAGGAGGAAAAGCAATATACAGCAAAAAATGTATTAAAGAAACATGATGTAGATTTTATCCCTTTTTTTTTTTGATAAAGAGACTTTATCATTTTCTATTTGAAGATTGAAGAATGAGCAAGAACTGATAGTCACATGTGTCTCTTCGACATTTTGTACTTTTCATAGTTAGATAACTACTCTTTCTGCAAATTTGTATCATCTATGAAATTTAACATTTGTATGATGCAGGTGCCTCCAACTCTGAGATTTGTAATGGATGGTGAAATGCCGGATTACTTACTTGCTAAGGACTTAATTTTGCAAGTAAGTTTTGTTAGATGCTTTTTACTTCATTTTTATGTGTTGTTATGTCTGTTTGTAGAAAACCATGTCCTTTTGGAAGGTTTTCTACTTTGGTATACTTCTTGTATACGGGCAAATTTTTGCCCTTCTCTAGTGAAATTTGTTACTTTATTTTATAAGTGCCGTTCTGTTTCTCTACAACATTGTTGGATTGATAAGGAATTCAAAGTTCAAATTCTTGTCTTTCACTTCAAATATTGCAGATTATTGGTGAAATTTCAGTGGCTGGTGCTACTTATAGAGCAATGGAGTTTGTTGGCACGACAGTTGAAAGCTTGACAGTAAGCTTTCTTTTTTTAATATTCTTGATGGGAGTAACCTGGTTGGAACTTTAGTTAATGATGGATCTTATTGTTTTAAAATAGATGGAAGAAAGAATGACATTATGCAACATGGTTGTTGAAGCTGGTGGAAAGAATGGTGTCATCCCAGCTGATAAAACGACCTATGACTACCTTGAGGTAAGTGGGGAAGCTGGGGACTCAACTTTACCTCTTTAAACTTTTCCACCTCCTTTGTGAGCTTAATGTAATCTGGTACATTCTGCCAAAAAGACTTTATAATTTTATGTTCAGGGGTGACTGACTAAAGAACCACTATTCAGCTAATGGATTTTTATTTTCTACTGTCACAGGGAAAGACTTCTGTGCCCTATGAACCTGTTTATAGTGATGAAGGAGCCAGGTATTTAACACCACAGACCCTTGTAGCGATGTCACCAATTAATTCCATATTATTCTTATGTGCATTTGTCTCGTCTCGAATTGAATTGCTAATTCTTTTGTTGGTACATATTTTCTTTATTGTTACTTTGAGCACTCCATATGTGGCCAAAATTAGGTGATAATTATTGATCATTCGTGAAGGTATCAGATACACTACTTTTCCAAAAGTGTTTTGTGTTTTAAAAGGTATATGAGATCAAGTGTAAAATTGTAGATTTTTTTTGAAGATATGAGTATATGTTCAAGCCCAGGAACAAGGTTGAAAAATTTCATGTGTTGTTAAAAAAGTGGGAAATTAGTTGATGAGACAAATTTGTTCTAAAGTAAGCTTTGTAGAAATAATTTCCATATATCCTGGAGAATGCAGTAACACATTTTTCCAAAAATAAATGCCTTTCCAAAAATTTCTTTATTTGATGCAACTCTTTCATAAGATTGTGCACTTGTAGTTATCTTCCATATAACCTTCTTCTCTTCTCTTGTCTCACCAAAAGAGTATATTAGGTTATCATTTGTGAGTTCAAATTGACATGTCTTTAACATTAACACGTCATTCTTTGTGTACCCAGATATCTTAAGGAGTACAGGTTCGATGTTTCTAAGTTGGAGCCGTTAGTGGCTAAGGTTGGTTATGTTCTCGCCTTCTTTCCTTGGGGATTCATCAATGGTATTAACAGTGTTTGGTTGTGTGGATATAATTCATACAATGGAAAGTTTTGAACTTCAAAATTTTACTTTATCAAAAGATCAAGAACACTAGTACAACATTCTTTGCAGACCTTTAAGCTAGTCTCTTATTGTTTAATACTCTGGTTTTATTTTCTCTGGAGATGGATTTCTACTCATTTTAAGTACTACCTGTTCCAAATGTTCTAAACCTTCTGTCCATCCTGCAGCCTCATTCTCCTGATAATCGTGCTTTGGCAAGAGAATGCAAAGATGTCAAAATCGACCGAGTATATATTGGATCTTGTACTGGTGGAAAAACAGAAGACTTCATGGCTGCTGCAAAAGTTTTTCTAGCTTCCGTAAGATGTTACTTCAATAAACCGATAATTACTCATTTTTACTATCTTTATATCAATTTTCACTACATCTGTGTTAAGTGGACTTTCGTTACGAGTGTGGGATACAGGTATGATTTTGACAGGGGGGTATTTAGTTTCTAAAATATCCTGAAGGATCCATATGTAGTAACATTATCCTTGTCATCCTTATTTGATGAGTACATAAGGCAGCTGAAAGGTTTTAACAGTTTGGGATTTATAGCCATTAACAAAAATGTTTCTTAAAATAGTTATGACAATTAATGGCCTATACTGCTGCTAGATGACTACGGTACGCTAGAAATTATGACCAAGAGTCTTAAATAATGTTGTCTTTCAATTCGGAGAAACTGAAAAACTATATTGATGCATGTTCTAATCAGTCAAGGGTTTTATTAATATCTCACAGTATTACCTGTTCTCTTTATGACTTGTGATCTCTGTCAATGAATGTTGACTTACTAAGAACAAAATAGAGTAGGTCAATGTAGCCATTATCAGCTAGTTGGGATTAAGACTTAGATGTGTATTTAACTTAGGCCCTTTGTTTGTGAGGATTCCTTTTGTTTTGATTAGAGACTTTTATGGCGACTAGGCATAAATGGTAAAAACAACTTTTTAATTGTGAAATGAAATTGGAGGATTAATGTAACCGATCCCATCTAGTTTAGAATTGAGGCTTAGATGTTTGATTGATTGACTTTACACCTTCACCGTTTATCCACTTTGTCTTCTGCATTGACCCAGCGCATGATGTAATGTCGATTTCCACATTAGGCCACTTGTCTTTTCTGCAAGTCTATGTTCTCTCTTCTTTAGATTTGTTCTTGTCCTACATTGGTGGATTACTATATATGCATACAGTGATGCTTCACCATGTTTCACAATTATCTGACACTATTATGCTTACTTTCTCTCGGAAATATTTTATTCATTTTTCATGATTAAGTCCTTGTCTCATTTTTTTCATAATCTTCCGTTATGTTCTTCAATTGATTCTGAACATTCTAAATGTTCAATGTTTTATTTCCTTTTTGATAACTTAAAAAGTTGAAGGTGCAAGTGCTATGATCTACTTCCAATTGATCCAGATATGTTAGATATTTCAGGTTTAAACGAATAACCATGTCTTATGCAGGGAAAGAAAGTAAAGGTTCCAACTTTCCTTGTTCCTGCTACCCAAAAGGTTCGTAATCTTATTTTTGATCCTACGACTATGTTTGTATCTTAGCTGTTATATCATCGCAGAAGTACCATATGATGTAGATATTTGAAATTGTTTCAGGTTTGGATGGATGTATATAGCCTCCCAGTTCCAGGATCAGGCGGCAAAACATGTTCCCAGATTTTTGAGGAGGCAGGTTGCGATACACCTGCAAGTCCTAGTTGTGGTGCTTGTTTGGGTGGCCCTAAAGACACTTATGCACGCATGAATGAAGCTCAGGCAAGTTATTGGTTGTTTTATATGAGTTGTTAAGTTACCATAATATGCTAGGGGCATTTGGCTTTGAGTATACATCGTTGGCTTGTTTGGTTCAAATAAGATATTTCATAGTGAAATTTTCCTTGAGCAGGTATAACTTAATTTGATCTTATACCACGTAGTCGAATATACATTTGTTTCATCACACATTGAACTCCTCACAAGCTACTAGACATTTTTAGTTTATAGTGGTGACATCGTTTAACATGGCATGAATTAAGATTATTATTGCTTTACCTTCCTTCCAGATTAGTGACCTGGTTTTAGTGAAGGACTTACATATCTAAGTTAAATTATCATCCATAACCATAAGCATACACTGGCGACCTTTAGATCTGTTAGGTGCATTGTTGGTTGATTTTTCTTTAGCGTGTTGTAGTCATGATGTTGGGAGATTGTTTGCAGGTTAGTAAATTTTGGAATCTTTTCCCATGTTTGTTCTTTTTGTTTTTCGTCTTCTTTTTAATTCTCTGTTTTTTACTGAATGCTTAAGCCTTAACATATAAGAAATTTGCTTGCCATGTTCGTTCTCCTTTGGCGGGCTCTAGAACATAGGTTCTCGAGATGCAAAACCTTCTGTCCATGATGTGTTCTTTTAAAAAAACTTGAGAGCTTTTCTCAAACCTAATGTAGTGAGCAGGTATCATCATTTAATTTGGTCTTTCTGGTTTTGAAGAGCCATAAAACAGATTTTCGATGTTCATCCAACCTTTCTGTCCAAGACAATTTTTTAGCTTGAGGTTTCTTTAACCTAATATAGTGATCAAATATTATCACTTCACTTTAACCTTTGTGGTCTGGGAGTCATAAAATAGAATATCAGCATGAACTCCTGTTGTTTTGAGTTAAAAATTATTTGGGAAGTTTCTTGAGAAAAAAAAGTCTTAATGATCAAAAGCACACCTAAGGTATCCCTTTTTTCGCGAGTTTCATACTTCATCTCTAGATTGTTTCATTTACTTACCTAAACTATCACTCCCTTTTTAGTAGAACACACCTCGATACTGACTTGGCCGAATATTGTTCCCACTCGACAACAAGCGTGTGTAGGCTAACTCAACATTGAGGTGTGTTCTAACACGAAGAGAGTGATAGTTTAGATAGGTCAATGGAACAATGGATAGTTGAGGTATGAAACTCGTTGGGAGAATTCAACGTTAAAAAAAAGATAATCATAAAGGGAATAGGGGACAATCACAAAGCAAGGAACATGCCAAACATTAACTGAACTTTGCATAAACTACCTTTCTGTTTTCCAAGTTCAGGCATCCTTAAAATTGTTGGAAGGAGTCAAACTTGTCATGGCAATGTAGGTCGTTACCTGACTCTTTGAGTGATTGTCTTGCAGGTTTGTGTATCAACCACAAATAGGAACTTCCCTGGTCGAATGGGACATAAGGAAGGCCAGATTTATCTTGCATCCCCGTATACAGCTGCAGCATCAGCATTGACTGGTTATGTCACTGATCCTCGAGAATTTTTGCAGTGATGTTGCTCGATGACCTCGTTTTAGGAGTTGGGATTGTATTTTTACACTAACAGATGAGTGAGCTTAAGCCTTAAAAGGGCCGCGAGTGATGTGTTTCTCCTTTTACGCTTTACTCCCAAGAAGTGAATGTTCTTCAGCAATAAAATGAGGATATCTTGACTCCTAATTTCTGTCTTGTTTGTTGTATTCTTGGAGTCTTATGGTTAAAAGCATTGAAATAAGATTTTGTTTCAAATTCTACGAGTGAAACTCCATATGATAATATTCAAGAATTTGTACTTAAAACGACTATTTTTCAATTAGTGACGCTGAAAAGTGGCTGTGTAGATTTCACTGCTTTGCTAGTTGTAGACAACATGAAAGGAGACAGGTGGCACTCGAGGGTGTGATCTGGTGGTCGGTGAAAAGGGAGAAAGTCTCGACAGAAGGTTCAAGTTTCAATAGAGACAAGAAAATATTTGGGGTTTTCTCAAACTCTTTTTTATAAATCCTCGACTTAAAGAAAAACAAAACACAGTAGTTCGAAAAATGAAGTAGCAGAAATCATTTAGTTTCCAAGAGAAGACATACCAATGTACACAATTTTGAGAAGTTCAGCTAAATTCGAATTGAAGGGTGATATAAAATCAGTCTATTTTTGACATCATATCCACAGTTAGCTCATTTATCCTAGTTAGCAGTTCCAGCTGCGTAAATAGAAGAATAATTACAACATTGTTAATACAAAATAATAATGAAAAGAGTGACCTAAATATTCTTCTTCTTGCAATTGGGCCTTACAAATCTAATTGGGCTTGGGCTCTCAAAACAATGATCTGCTAGCAGTTGATGGGCTTCTATAAACACTTTTCTTTTTGGGCTTCCCACAAATACATTGGCATTCATAGCCACAAATATTACCAAAGCAAGAAAACAAGCTACTCCCTCTATTCAACCGCCTTCTAGGGTGACGTCCAGTCGAATGGTAGCTACTTGAGCCCGTCCCTCGGTTGTGTATCTGAGGGATCTCGGTCCTCCACCTCTCGAGCTTCGACCTGAGCCCCTCAGCGCTCTCGTCGACGCTCCAACCATCCAACACTGAGCTCCTTTTGTCATCCAGTGGATACATCTTTTCAGCTAATGCAGCAGCCACTATAGATGCTGAAGGCCCAATTTCTGATTCAGCAAATGGGCCTTTTGGGCCTCCAAATTCATTTCCATAAATCTTCTTAATGGGCTTTGTAGCAGACTGCTCATCCATTACTTTAGTTGTTGGTGGGTCTGATCCAGGCCCTTTTACATTTATGGGCTCATCTTTGGGCCCCATTTCCAACTCAATAAGTTTGAGTTTGGGCTTGGGCTTTTCATGAATAAATGGCCCTTTACTTATCATTGAATCACTTAAAACAGAAATTGGCTTACCTTTTTTACATTTCTCGTTTATTAGCTCAACTCCATTTATAACGGAACTCGCTTTTCCCTTATTTTTCATCATATGAATTGGAGGTTCAAATGAAATACTAATTATTGAACTCTCTTTTTCATGATCTTGACCCTTTGTTTTAGAAGGAATTGCAACTATTGAACTTTTACCTATGGAAATGTCATCCAACACGACATGTTCGTTACGTTCACTCTTTGTTCGACGTAATATAGGTTTTGAAACATCAACATTGTCATTGTTGTTGTTCTGCTTGATCTCGTCATTGTATGGAGGTTGTGTCTCTTGATCTTGTATCAAATCGCGATATGCAACTGCTGATGAGCTCATTTGTCTGTACAATGGCATACTTCTCATCGAGCTATCGAGTAAAGACACACCAATGTTAAGTATACCTTGAGGACGTCCTGATGGACGACGAACCTACATACATATATAGACATTTATATAAATTAAATGTCAATTACCATAATTATATAACCATATGACACACATAACAATTAATTTACTCATAAACATTAACTATATAATTCTTAGCAACATGTAGTACCTTTTTAATAAACCTAACTTATGCATCGTAATTTTAACAGAAACAGGAGCCTTGAAACAACAATAATAAATATTGGAACAAACCTGAAGTGCAACAAAACGCATTCCATGATGGTGAGTACGGAGGTGGGTTCTGATTGGAGGGATTAGGTTTCCGACAAGGACGCGGACCGTTCCGACGAGAGAGTCTCGGAACCAATGGACGGAATAAATTTCGATGTGGACGGCGGAATTATTATGCCGGAGAAATTCCTCGTCCACACGAAAAATAAACTTGTCATTCCACGTTGGGTTGTTACCACCTTCAACGTCAACACCCGTGGCAAGTTTCCGCGTAGGGTGGACCCATGCGGCCGCATAGGTTTTCATTTTTTTGGACATATGTTCCAAGTCCTGCGCGGAAATGACATTTATTTCCAAGAGTTGGAATGGTTTCAACGTTCCCATATTCTTGGAAATTGGTGCCATTTTCACGATGTTATTGTCGTGATGAACGTGATCGTGGTAATGGAATGAGGAGGTTTTGCTCGTCGTCCGTCAGGGAAGGGACGACCATGGAAAAGTTCGGGGTCGATGTTTTGGAGACCCCAAATGAAATTGGGGTTAGAGAAGGAGGTAATTTTTAGAAAAAAACATTTAAGATGGAAATTGTATTTTTTTTCCAACCATACAGTGTGACTTGACGCATTTGGAGGATTTTTTTTAAAAAATTATTTTTTAAATGTTGTTAGGACAAAAATGCATCCTTATTTTTAGGCAAGAATTTAGATATATATGTGGAATTTTAGTTAAAACATTTTGTGAAATTAAAGTTTGAACATAAGAATTATAAAATTTGAAAATAAATAAATATTTGAGACTGAGATAAACGATCGAATTTTTAAAAGAATATCAAAACATCAAATACTATATACATAAAACAAATAGCGTATCTACATTGTGTAATTTTGCAATGAAGAAGTGTCAGGATAAAATAGCTACGTTAGGGTATGTTCATCGACTTCTAGTAATTACGACCTTCCTCAAAAGAGTAATATTTTAGAATAACAAGAAGCGTTTATTATTTTAGTAATATATCAATCAATATTACTATCGTGGTAAATCTTCATAATACGCAAAAATATTTATCCCAAAATAAATGTCACCTTATGATCATTCGGAAAAAGAAATGGTACTATGTATATTTTTCTAATTATGCCCTTATACTTCATCTTCTTAATAACGTTCAATTTTTCAAAAAATATTTATTCAATAAGAATAGTTTAGTAAACTATATATTTATTGATTCCTTGGTGCAAGTCCAATACACTAAAACTTTCACTATACACAAATTTCGGAGAAGGACACAGCCATAAGAACTTATCGTATGCGACTTTAAACATATTTTTAGTTAACGTAACGCTTATTTTAATATGGACCGACGGAAAAGTATTTATTAGGGATATATGTGAATTTATAAGAAGGGATTTGTGGAATATTTTTTTTTTATATTATACAGGAGGGTTTAAGCCCCCAAGTACTTTCACAGCAAAAACCCTACTACTTTCTTCTTCACAAATCTTCATCAACAATGGCGTCTATGGGGGGAAAGCGTTTTTCTCTAGCCAGATCAAGCAGCAGCAGCAGCAGCAGCAAAAACGATGGAGTTTTAGCTAGGATTTCTCAATCATCCGTTGTTACAAAGGGAAAGCAAGCAGCTTGTGGTGCGACTTATGTGGGGAAAAAACTTGCGAAGAGTACTGGAAAAGCTGCGTGGCTTGTTGCTACAACGTTTTTGGTGCTGGGGTTACCGTTGATTATTGTTATGGATCGTGAACAGCAGCTCAATGATCTTGATCTTCAACAAGCTAGTCTTCTTGGTGCTTCCCCTGCTACAACCCAGAGTTGATTTTTTCGTTATGTTTTGTGGGGGTGGGGGTGGGGGGTTAGTTGTTTTATGTTAAGTGTTTTGATGATGGGTTTTGAGATTGGGTGGTGAAATTTGTTGTAATGGATTGGTTGGATTATTAGATGTTTTTCTGTGAAGAAAAATGGATCTTGATCTTTAATAGAAATGATTTTTCTTCATGTTTGTTGAGTTTTTATTTGTTTTATGTGGTATTTTGATGATGGGTTTGAGATTGGATTGTGAAATTTGTAGAATGGGTTGTTTGGTTGGTTTATTAGATGTTTTGCAGTGGAAAAAAAAGGAACTTTCCTTATGTTAGATGTTTTCTTGTGAAAAAAATTCATCTTGATTTTCAATAGAAGTGATTTTTCATTGTGTTTGTGGGGTTTTATTTGTTTTATGTAGTATTTTGATGATGGATTTTGAGATTGGATTGTGAAATTTGTAGAATGAGGTTGTTTGGTTGGTTTGTTAGATGTTTCGCAATGAAAAAAGATCTTGATCTTCAATAGAATTGATTTTTCGTTATGTTAGATGTTTTCTAGTGAAAAAAAGTGATCTTGATCTTTAATAGAAGTGATTTTGCATTGTGTTTGCGAGATTGGATTGCAAATTTTATAGAATAGTTTGATCATGTTTGTGCTCCTCTCGCGAAAATTGATCTTTTATCTTGATCTTGAGCTTCAACAAATATGATTTCTGTGTGTTTGAGGTTTCTCTTTGTTTTATTTAGTGTTTTGATGATGGGTTCGAGATTGTATTACAACGTTAACAGAATAGTTTGGTTACTAGATGTTTTGCCATCTCTGTCATAGTTATGGACAGTGGTGAAATGATACCGGCTGAAGGTAAGTCGATTTCTCTTTGAGAACTCTAGATTTCCTTTTCCCAGAACCTGTATTGAGATGAAGTCTACTGAAGTGCCCATTGATTTTGTGGTGTATCTGAGTTGAATTTCTTGAGATTTGTTTCCTTCTTCCTACAGCTGCATGTGATAAATGTTTGTGCTTGTTTTGAAGTTCTTCTTGTGTTGTAGCACAAATCTTGTCTGTGATGACTTCACAGCTTCTCTCAGCACATTGCAGTTTGAAAAGTTTAGCAGAAATAGATTTTCTTTGTCCACATTTGAGACACCATTCTAGATGTTGTATCTATGAACATGGGGTGATATGACTTATTAGGTTGGTCAATCTAAGTTAGCAATCTGTTCCACAGTTAACAACATACTCGGTGGAATCCCACAAGTGGAGTTTGGGGAAGGTAGAATGTAAGCAGACCTTACCACTACCTCAGTGGTAGAGAGACTGTTTCGTGGGAACTCTCGTCTCAAAAATCTATTCCACAGTTGAATTCCAAATAGGTGATCTCCATCTTCATCACAGGATCTGCACAAATACACAAGTCGGATCTACATCCATCCATTCCCTAGTTATTCAATCTTTCCGCAGTCAGCATCTTGCCATGAAGGCATAACCACAAAGTAAATGTAGCTTCTGGCCGAGCCTGGTTCTGGAATATGATCCCTTTCCATCTAGCTCTTGTTAGTTCTCCTAGTAGCTCTGGCCAAGTTGAACATCAATATGAATTTGTTCCAAGATCGTCCTAGTTCCCAGTAGCTTTCTCACCATCCAACAAGCTCTACTTGGCACCACAAGACTTCTTTGTGTTCGCGTTAACTATAAGTGAAAATACTCTTCTAGTCCCGAGCTTGGTAAATAAGGCCATGGAAAGTTGTTTTCTTCCTGCTTTTTAAGTGATAGAGTGGTATTCATTCTCTCTTTTGGGTAGGGCACCCTTGCTCTCTCTCTTTTTGGTAAATATATCTGTTATGGTATTGTTATTTCATGGGATGAAGTTGTAGTAAATCTCCTTTAGAGAGTCGAAGGCCTATCAGAAACAGCCTCTCTATCTACGGCAAAGGGTAGGGTTTGTTCTATGTTGTACCTTCCGTAGACCCTACTTTATTGGACTGCATTGAATATGTTTTTGTTGTCGTAGTTCCACTTCCCGAAAAACTCATGGATATGTAGTTAGTACCATTATTGAAACAAAAGAAAACAAAACACACACTAATATAAGAATAAGATATGATAAGCTTAAAGTATTCTATAAAAGAGAAACAATTTAAATCAATTAATATCTTTTATTAGATCAATTTATTAAGGTCTTCATTGCAAAACAAAACTATTATATTCTTATATTCTTTTTAATATCTTGATCAAACACCTCATTTCTCTAAAATATAGCCTTATAAATTGAGAGATTGATATATTACGATGCGTATAATTTAAACTCATAATATAATATTAAGATATTTAATGTATTGGAAACAACAAATACTCATAAATTTAAATATCTTCAATAGATATCATTGCAAAGTACATGAATTGCATAGAAACATGAAAATAAAATAACAATAACAAAAAATGAAAGCAAAGGACTTCAATAAATAATAATATTTAAAGATAATCCATCTAGAAAGCATTAATTAGGCAAGTTATTTGCATCATCTGGTGGAATCTGTGAGGAGGAAGAAGCTCCATTTTCTAGCCGCTTCAATTGTCTGTTCAACATAAATTCACCAGCATTTAGCCAAGCTTCAAACTTGACTATATCATCTGCACTGAATTGGTCTATGGACTCCCACCAACCTTTTTCTCTAGCCTCATTCAGTTGGTCGAAGAAGCGAATTTTGTCATTTGCAGTCTTTTCTCTTGCATCAAGTTCATTAAGCATGTTACTGTAATGGCTTACTTTGTTGCGGACTTGTGCAGCCACAAGTTTATCACCTTCTGTTGATTCTGCTGTAGCACCTATAAAACGATCAAAGACCGCATTATTAGTTGGATGAGTAAAGGAATATGGTATACCTCTTGGCGAAGAAGTAACAATTCCAAGATCCACATCAAATTTCCTAACTAAGTCACTAGCTTTTCTATACAAAGTAGAACGTCTTTTGGAGAATGTGGAGTATCGAGCAGCTTCATTCTCTACTTTCACCAATGGAATTTTTTGTTTTCCTGCTGTTTTCTTACGCTCCATGAGAGAAGATGATAAGATATATTCATCAATGAATGCATATTTATATACAAAAAATTCACAAAGGTCATTAAATGTCTAACCAAATATTGTAATAAAAGTTATCTTTTCTGTTGAATATTATATTCAAAATCTGGTTTTTTGATTATATATGAAATTTAAGTTAAAATAGGGAAGTTGTAGATGAGATTATCTATTGGCAATTAATTATTGTGAATATAATTTACTAATTACTTACCAAAATCTTTCAATTATTTATGGTAAGTAAATCCAAGTATACACTTGCTTAAAATTAAAAAGAAAAACCCCTATTTAACTTGAAAAGAAAAATATATTAATATACTTATAGTTTTAAAGATAATAGATACTTCACCTTTTAAATTAATGTTTATTTAAAAAGAATCAACCTAAATAAGTCAAACACTCAAAACTAATAATAAATGATTGAATATATAATTTATATATTATTTGTGCATAACAAGTATGTAATTTACGTGTATTGAGTATCGACTAGTAAAATAAATAATGAGTCAGATTAATTATTTGGATTCATTTATTTTTGATTCTAAACTTTTCAGTATACTTGCAATATCTTGTGTAATATGGCTATTTGTATTCTCATTATTTGTTCAACAAGTAAGATTTCAAAGACGCAAGAATGCTAGTACAATAACGCTTTCTAAAACATCGTACATTCGCCTGGATATTTTAAAAGAAAAATTTAAGATTAACTCGAGAATTATAACAAGAAGTGGACTA
>JBCEWC010012510.1:0-15799 GCA_038996855.1 Solanum aculeatissimum | reverse complement strand
GATTCATTCATTAACAATAGGGCTTGCTGATTCATTACATTGTGTCAATGTTTTAAATTAATAAATGTATCTAAGTAAGTGATACACAATTCAATGAATCAACATTGTTGTTTGATTCATTCACTGACAACTTGCTAATTCAATCAATATAAACTAATGAACAAGAAATCACTGTGGGCAATTAATCACCTAGACTAAATCACAACTCATAAAACATGATGAAGACCCAAGATTCCCAATCTTGCAAGAATTGAGAATTTTGTCAAATACCTAGTGTGCATTATGAACACTTAGCAAAAATAATCACAGTCCAACAATTAGATAAGACCCAAGATTCTCAATCTTGTAAAAAATCCACAAACTTATAAAGGAATGAAGCCAAAAGAAGATATCTGTCTGTGAGTAGCAATTTTGTAGGGATTGAGTTTGATTGAAATTTATTCGACTTAAATTTAGGAATCTAAATCAATTTCCATTTTATTTCAACTGATTTGTATGAATCAGCGTGTATGAATCATATTTTAGAAGTGAATCCCAAGAAGCGTCATTTTAAGATATTTTTATAATTTTAAAAAAGATAGGGATAAATCGAGATTATTGTCCCAAACTATGGGATTTGTAAAATTTTCCCTTTTTAAAATGTAACAATTGGAGTGTCCGTTAGATTTGGGCTTCCAAAAAAGTGACTAGAAAGAATAAAGTAAGCAACCCTAATAAAGGAAACAAAATGGTAGCTTCTCAAATAGGTATTATTAAAACAGAAAAAGTCTCGTGCTGGCACTCCCTCCCGCTGTTGTCAGATCACTTACACTCTTCCATTATTTCTGGAGAAAGAGAAGATAAAAACAAAACTCACTATCTGGTGAATTATAGTTTCTGTTCCGACTTGGACGTCTTTGAAACTCTAAGATCAGCAAGGAGAGGTTTAGGAAGGTCAAGCAAAACATCTCGAGAACAAACATTAGCTGGTACCGAAGATCGCTTTAATATCTCAAATAAGGGAGCAGCAGCTGATGTTCCTGCAGAAGCATATTTACCTTGACTGCTTGATTTGGCTTGGAAGCTTCCAAACTTAGTTGTACTATTCCTGTGTGGAAGGTTTTCTTTCACCACCTGAAACGAATAACATGAGTAACATCATTGAGTGTCTCTGCAAACCAACATTAATTTTATAGTATTAAATGGATAAGAACACCCCATGATTTCTTATATTATTAGATTATTGAATTAATGCTAACCTATTTTCGTATCTTGTTTCTTAACTTCTGGGAACTTTCTATTTTTTACTCGGACAAAAGTCAAATATACTCCTGATAGGCATTATACCTCTGGAAATTGTCATCTACCAAGATTTTCACTGTATATAGACATGAAAAAAAGTAGCATATGCTAGAGTTGGACTACATGACGATGGTGGTCGAGTAGATAGATGGGTAAAAGGGAGGGGCTTATCAGATGTGAATCGTAATAATGGAAGAACATGAGCAGCAGAATAACAGGTAAGTAAGGTCTCATTCCCCAATCATTTGATTAAAAATTGAAAATGAAAAAAAATAAAAATCAAAACATATCTTATAAGCACTACAAAATAGCCATTATTGGGTGATGGCAAAACATAGATGCACAAATTTGAAGCTCTCGTGAAGATTTACCATATCTGAAGAATCCTCCGACATTGACATTGAACTTCGGCTATTGCTGTCATCCCGTCCAAAGATGAAAGAACGAACTGCGGTTGAACTTTGTTTATGGGATGATGGAAGATGATTTGTAACTCGTCCCAGAAAAGAGGACTACAGAGTAAAATGATCAGCAGATGTTTACTTAGTATTAGTCATACAATGTCAAAACAAGGAAAAGAGATAAAAGATAAAAAGGGGAAAAAGAAGAAGAAAAGCTATGCAAGAGTTGGACTATAGAACTTGAATATAACTGAGGGAAGAAAAATGGTGCCCAATTACAAGGCCTTCGTGTACCAAACGGTACTTGTGATACGACATGCAAAATAAATGAGAATATATTCCCCATATACAGCTGCACCAACATGCTATTATCTGGTAAATATAGAATGACACTGAGGTCCATAGTCAATTTCTCCCAATCCCAAATCCACAAATGGATACAAAAATAAGCTAGTATCTTAAAAATAGAGTAGACTCCAATCAAATGTGATCCAAAAACTTTAAGGTGAATGTTTCTTGATAGCTTTTTATACATGGATAAATTACACCCAACCTAAGTTTCATGTTCGTAGTTATAAAAGTAAATTAAGGGGGTGTTTGGATTGGCTTTTTTTAAAGTAGCTTATAAGCTAAAAGTTAAAAGTCATAAATTGAGAATACCAAACTTTTGGCTTTTACCTTAATTGTACTTCTTCAGCCTACAAAAAAGTGCATAATAAACTATTTCATCTTTCCCATACATCTCAAAATAAAAAAAGAGCTTAAACGCCAAAAGGTACTTGAAATAAGCCAATCAAAACAGTAAAACACCCATTAAGACAAATTTTTTACCTTCAAAGAGCTTTTCTTCTTTTGATCCCCTAGCACTGTATCAAAGAATGCTGCAAAGTTGCAACAGCAATGAAAGGTAAGGTAATAACGCTGACAATTAAAACATCACTGTACACATCGAAATTTTGTAGGACTCTACAAGATGAGTCCTATTTCAGTAAGAATTTTTTGGAGGCTACTCTACTTTAAACCCTAATTCATAAAAGATCTCAAATATCTCACAAATTCATGAGATATTCATAAAGAGATCAATCCAAATCATCCTAGTTCGAGAAATATACCACTAACGGTCCTCGAATCACGGAGAAATCTTGTGAGAGAAGAATCAAGGGAGGAACAGATTTGTACTCACATCGTTTATGAATAAAATTATGTTTCTTCATATTTTATTTGTGATTGCAATTTATATTCTATCACATTAAAATTTGTTGATCACAAACAAGTTTTCACCATTCTTAAAAGATCACAATAAACAAGTATTTATAAATGTAGGGATAACACCTACATGATGCTTTTGGTTTTCTCTTATCCGGCACAGTATTAATCTTCTTTATAAGTCCAAATATCTCACTGGAACTTTCATCCTCAATAGGAGGCGCTACAGTTGTAAGCTCCTGTTCATATTTAGTAAAGATAAGTTACCAAACAAAATGAAAGAAAATGTTTGTTTAAGTATAGAATATAACACAAAAAGGTTAATGTGATGTGTCAGTGTCAAATCTAAAATTACAAACTCACAGAGTTATAAAGCATGTGTTGCTTGACCACCCTCTTTTCACTTTCCTCGTCTTCATCAGATAAGAATATATCATCTTTATCCACAAACATCCGGACTATTATTTGCTTTGCTTTTTTTGAATTCAACCGAGTAGAACTCTTAGGTATTGCATCCATGTCAGTGATACCATTGACCTCTTCTTCACACTCTTCGCTTTCTAATTCATCATGAACTGACATTGTCTCTTTTTGTTCTACACCACATTTTAACTGTTGCAGCAAATTCTCTGTTCCAGCCGCATCCTGCTGCTCAAGCCACTTTTGATGAAGTTCATTCCGCTTTTCATTATCAATTGGCTTTTCTTTGTAATCAGTGGCAATAATATCATGGAGTTCAGCAGAATCATCAATATCATCATCGTCTTCATTATCACCAAACCGGATTAGGTCATTATCACTATCATCTTCTTCCTCTGCTTCATCATCAACAAATACTTTAACAGGGTCTCCCTTTGGAAGATTGCTGCCATCGCCACCTTTTGCATACAAACTAATATTCTCCTTGTCATTATCCTCCTCGCCTGATGAACTTTTAAAAGGGAAATATTTTATTTTTTGGTGTTAATTGCAATAACGATGGTGACTTGTTTTAGCATAACAAAGAATGACAACAATCAAATAGACTTTTCTTTGTGGACATCTGATCCTTTGAAAAAGAGCAAATAGGAGCTTTTCCAGCCTAGGTTGCAGTAAAACATGACTAGATTTGCACGCATAGATACTTTCCAGAACCAGTTACCTTTCATCTGGAGGGACAGAATCAAACTTCAAGTTCAAAGCAAGGAGAGACGGTGCCATTACTTCTTCCAAAGGACTAGATGCCAGGTCATCAAGTATCTCATCCTTACTGCCTGCTGGTTCAGAATCATCAAATGGATCCTGACAAATTGAAAAAGCTCCAGCATTCAGATTTTCTTTGCCTCTTTCCAAACCTGGTGTTACTAATAATAGCTCCCCTTACTGAGAGAAAAGATAAGAAAATACCTGAGTGTCATCAACTGGAGCTCTAAATAGAGCATTGAGCCCTTCATCCAAAGCCTGCAGTGAGATAATAGCAGCAGCACTTAGCAATTAATAATCTTATTCAGTTTCAAATACCAATCTCTAATGTTTCTAGGTTCTACCACAGTTCCAAATACCATCAATATAGATTGCAGACTTCAGGTAGCACATTGACAATCTTTTAACTGACTCCATGTCCATTCATAACACAATTTTGGCATTAGAGTGTAAAAGGCATGGATCTCATGTACGCTTATCAAAACTAGATCTGGTTCAAAACAAATCTGGGTTAAAGTTGGTCTCTTTCCCTGAGTCATGTCTAGAAAACAGTTTCTTCCACTAACAATATCCAGCACCTACTTCAGCCAAAGAAGAATCTAGACAAAAACCAATTCAATGTTATGTTTTAACAAAAGTTACAAACAGCTCACAAAATTTAAATAAATGAAACATGCTTATCCAAATTGTTGAAAAGTGAAGGCCTGAACCAGTTCTCAAGTCACTGATTGAAGTCCAAGTTAAATTTTTTAAAGAAGCACCCCTCACCCAGACCAGACACAAAGCTGAACTCAATGCAGCAATTTCACTCACCATTTCATCAAGAACAATTTCACTGCTTCTCTTAATTGGAGGTGCTGATATTCCATCAATATTGGAGGTATCTGTAGTCCTACCCATTTCTGTGCCATGTGCATCCACTTTCCCTTCCATCTCTATTTCCAGTTTGTCAACTCTCTGCTCTTCAGAATATGCACTCTTTGCATCTACTTCCATTGTAACCTCTCGCAAAGCACTAAATTTGTGAATGGAATTGTTTCCGATTAGCATTGCAGTCCTGCTAGCAAAATAACAACAGAAATATATAGATAAAAAGGTGAGCAATCACAAACTATAAAGTTTTTTTTAATAAGATACATATTTGCTTAAATGTCAACTACTACGGACTTTTTCGAGATTTCAAGCTTCCTTTTCCGAATCTTCTCCAGCACTGAGGATATTGGCTTATGTACAACTGGTATAGGCTTAAATGTTGCATCCTTACTCTCTGATCAAGTTAGGGAAAAAAACATATGAGTTCCATGATGTCTGACAGAGTTAGTACAAGTACACATATTCCATAAGAAACAACTACTCCCTGTATCACAATTTATATTACACTCTTTGTTTTAAGAAGCTTCAAAATGGTTGACACCATTCTATTTCCATACAACATTATCAAGTTCCAAAAAACCAAATTCGTTAAACTATTCCAATCTGTCAAATTTTTAGTATAACTTTTCTTCACCAAATCAACATTTGAATCATACTTCTATATTTAATTCAACTATCACTAACACAAGACAAATGAAAAATTAAACCTTAAGAGTAAATACAGACCTCGCAATAATCGCTGAGTATCAACATGAAGCTGCTGAAGAAATGCTTTATTTTCCTGTATGTTAACAAGCAAATCCAAGAATGTCAAACTAGCATATGCACATGCAAGCATTAGCACAAATTACAGTTGTGTATATAAATAAACCATATAGTTATAAACCACAACAACGATGTCCCAAACTAGACTACTGGGTATCAGGTGATTTTATCTGCTCAACAAACCTTTTCTTCTCTTCTTTTGTTCGAAGCCAGTTCTTTAGACTTCACTTGTCTACCAATGTCACCTTTAGTTCTCTTCTTCTTCTTTTTCTTTTTGTCAACTCCTTCAACATCTAGTTGTAATCCCAGTTTCCCCATATTCATACCCCCAACCTGTTCATGAATCTCCTTTGTCATGTCACCGGATACCAAATCTTCCCCAATTTCTCTACTTTGTTTATGTTCTTTGTCGTGAGACTGATCATTGCCCTCACCAAATTCCAGAGATCTTTTAACCTCTTTGCACTGCTGACCAGAAACGAGAACACCCTTGTCATCAAAGTCCTGACGATGCTTCTCATCAGAAACAGGGTCTAATCTGATCTCAATTTCGCTATCGTTTAGACGTGACACGAGTTCAGCAGAATCTTGTTGGGCTTCCCTACTATCACCGCCCTTTTCCTCAGAAACAGATCCAAATCTTATCTCATCCTCGGTGCCCTGTGATGAGAGAAGTCCAGTTGAATCGGCAGAATCTTGTTCTAAAGCTTCCAAATTGGCAAAATCAACCTTAGGAAAGTCAAAGACGTCGTCTATCGGGGGAGCATGTTGATTTTTGGAGGCTTTCTTTAAACGTTTGAACCTCGGACGAAGGACCTCCAGCGAAACCTCCTCCGGCATGTGATAATCATCCTCGTTTTCCATGAATTACTTGGATCAAAATGGGACTGAGAAATGGAGAAGGGGATACTGGATGTGTTAACAACAGACAAGTGGATCTTATCTGTGAAATGATGGAAGTGGGGAGCTATAAGATTGAAATGGAGATTAGGGTTTTAGCGCCAAATAATTCGAATTTTGACCAAAGATAACCGCCAAATGGTTGAATTTGTGGTTCCGCCGCTTTTCTTATAAAATGATCTCTCCGTTCAACTTTACTTGTCCCCTATTTACTTAGCACATGGATTAAAAAGTAATAAATGATAGGAATAATATTACCAAATCAACCTTTGAATATAATTAATGCAATATATTGAAAAATGTAATAGGAAAATGATTATAATTAATTACAAGGATAAATTAGGAACTAAGTGTAAAATTATCTCTTAATTTTATAAACTGGACAAGTATTATTGGACATCCTAAAATAGTATAGGGGTCAAGTAAAGATGGACAGAGAGAGTATAAATATAAATATAAATATGGGATGTGTGTATATATAATTACTACATTTTTTGTGGGTCATTTGGTTTGGATACTAAGTTATGATGGTATTAATTATATTGGCAAGTTACTATAGAATAAGTAATGTTGGGATTGGTTATATTGGGAGTAATTTTTTTTATTTGGCATACTAAAAATACTATTCATGGTATAATTTCTAAGAATAAGATGTTTGTTTATAAAAGTATCATTCACCTTATTTAGTTTTTTTCTTTGCAAACTTTAATTATTCATTGTTAAAAATAAATTTTTGACTTATTTAACATACGTGTATGCATTTTCATGATTGTGTTATGTGTTTATAAAATTAAACTTTCGTCTTATCTAACTTTAAAATAAAGCTTTCATCTTATTTAGCTTTAAATAAAAAATTTATCTTATTTAACTTAAAAATAAAACTTTGATTTTATTTAGCTTAAAAATAAAACTTTCATTTTAAGTTTTGTAAAAGTAATATATATATTATTGAAATAATTTACATTTTAATTGATATATAAAATAGAATTTTTAAGTGAATAATAAATTATTTAATTTAAAATATAGAATTTAATAGTGGAATGAACATTTTAAGAGAAATCTAAATATAAATAAACATAAGTATTAGACAAATAAATTCAACTTATAATATATTGATAAATAAAATTGTATTTATAAAATATATTTTTTTAATAAAAAATATAAAAACAACGATTAATCAAGGTTGTGAATATTATTATAAATATTTTTTTTTAATTTCAATTTTTGCCCAGCTGGGCCTTTTATTTGTTAAATAACAATAAACAGAATATTATTATAAATATTATTTTTTTTAAATATGTTGAAAAAAGTGTAAGGGGGGGTACTTTTGCTATTTCACATACTTTATCTCATGATAAGTTATCTTGGGATTATTATTCCATCTCCTATATGGGATAACTTTTCTCAGGACTAATTGTTAATCCTAGATAAGTTATCACAGTTTGTGCAACCAAACAAGAAATTAAAGGTCACTAAAAAATTATTTTGGGATTAGCTTCCCTTATCCATCACACCGAAAAGATCCCTTAGGGTCTTTTTTGGAAAGTTACACTCGTAATTGAATTTGAATTACATTATCAAGTATGCTTGATTGGTTATATAATCAACGGGTAACTCTATGTATGTGTGACACCCCACAACTTTATTCTTATGTTTACCCATGTTTCAAGCTTCATTCTTATACATGAGAAGTGTATTAGGGTCATTAGAGACTTCTAGCAGTTAGTCGAGTTCAAAATCTTCCTATAAATTGAGTTTATAGTGATAGATTATGCAAGAGTCAACTCTAAATGATCATAACTATTAGCACATAGAGAATTAGATATCTCATGGCCTACCAAATGAAAGCTCTTTGAATTAGTTTTTCAACGCAACTAGTTTCACCTCATTTGGAGTTCGGAATCAAAAGTTATGGTCGTTTTACTGAACACTGCTAAAGCAGGGTAATTCCACAAAATCACATACGGGTCATGGATTGAAGTATGACCCGTAAAGTAGGGTCTCGTGGAAAAGTTCATAAAATTAATTTTTAGCCCCAAACTTCACGAATCCATCTACGGGTTGTAAAGTATTCTACGGGTCGTGGATTGGTCTCGTGGAATGTTCCAATAACCTCAAAAACGTACCCAAAAGTTTACGGAAATGTCCCACGAGTCGTGGAAATTTCCATGGGCCATAAATGGGCCCGTGGACGACTTTTGAAAGCTTTTTTTAAAGGATTATTTTGGTCTTTTCCCACTTTTTTAAAGCATAGACTTGACATTTTTATACCTAAATAAAGCCCTAAACATATCAATTGATTTTTTTAACGCTAAAACTCATCCTTCAAATGTAGAACAAGATTTCAAGGGAGAAAAAGACTAGGGTTTGAAGAATAAACTTGAGAGTTCTTCCAAGTAGTTTCAAAATCTGAATTTTCAAGCATGTAAGGCTTACCAAAACATAGATTTTGTTCTTCCATGTGCCCCATAACCCTAATTGATGGAGTTATGAAGGAATTGAGTTTCCCATAGATGTTTTTGAAAGTTTTTCTTAAATTCTAATGTATTTCTATAAATTTTTGCATGAACTACTATTTTTATGAATTAAATTCTTGAATTAGGTGATTTTACTTATCTACATGAACTCTAGCATGAATTCTTGTTATCTTTACCAATTTTACTTAAAAGTGTGTGCATGAGTATAAAATTGAGCCTAATGAGACTTTGAATCCCTAAATGTTGTAACTCTACTTTTGTTTTCCTGAATGATATGAGTAGAATGATACATGATAGAGTCCTTATGAGTTGAGAGATGAACTTTAAAAGAATGTTATCAAAGAGTTGATGGTAGATGTGATAAATTGAGTTGATAAATGTCCAATGAGACTAGATGAATGAGCTAACCTTAGGGTTGATGTCTTATGAGCATAATGAGTCTTGGGAGGAGTATTGAGCACTGAATTGAGTAAGAGTAAGTCCAACTCAAACTCAATAACTACGTGGTCAGCGTAGGAGAGGATTGAACCGTAAAACCGAATGTTTTCCAAATGTACAGAAAAGAGGACTTGATGTTACTATTGTGGATCCACTGATGGGATGTCCTTTACCCTGACAAGGTATTAGATGGATGTGGCAACGACATCGTTTCGTTGTATCATCACTGGCTCATAGGCGATGGTTGTTAGGTCTTGACAGTACTCTAAGTGGATGGGATGGGATAGTATATAAGTGGTCATTGTCTAAACTTCCTTCTTACCTTATATTTTTTACTTGATGACTGAGTTCCTTACTTCTTGAGTTGAGCTATTTGAGTTGCTGTTATTCTGCCTTTACATGTTTCATTCTGCCATTTTACATACTAGTACATTTCACGTACTGACGCTCATTTGGGACTACATCCTATCATGATGCAGAGACAGGTACTTGCAGTCATCAACAAGCGTATCGTTGAGGACCTATTACATTTAGCTGATTGGTGAGTCCTTTCCTACTTTCGGAGGATGACATGTTTTATCTTTTAACTTTGAGTTTAGACTTTCTATTTTTTTTGAGGTAACCATGGACATGTCATTGGGACCACTTAGTCAGATGTTTAGAGGCTTCACAGACTAGACTGGCGAGTTATGTTTGACTAGTTTCTTTCACACTAGTCTTACTTAGTTGATGGATAGATTGTTTGGCCTTTGACCTTGATTTTCATATTATCATTTCATTTCATTGAGTATTCTTTGTTATTGATATCTTCCACTAATAGATTGTGATTGAACGAATATGATGAAGCCGAGTGATTCCTTGGGGGCTAGCAATAGTCTCTGACTGTCGGCCACGCCAAGGGTACCCTCCCGGGGCGTGACAGTACACATAATTATACTCTCTGATTTTCAGGATTATAAATTACTGATAATTATATGATATAGTTATAAACTAGTTATTTTTAATATTCTTTTTTATTTTATTTCTATGTTTTGATTTTATTATTTAAAATTATTCTAATATTTTTTTAAAATATGATTTTTATAATTATTTATATTTCATTTCGTTCTCAATCATTATTTCATGTGATTTCATAATTTTTTTAATTTATTATATACTTATTTTCTTATTAGCATAATCTTGCTTGTGTATTTTTTCAAACTAAAGTAGAATTCAATATTTAATAATGTTATAGCCTTAACTTTTTTTTTCTTTTAAATTATATTTACGTTTAAATTTGAGATATATTGTTTTAATTGAAAGAGCTAGTGAGGCTATTTTTATAAGAAATGAATAAAATATTTACAAAAAATAAATGCCCAAGTCAAACCAAATGAAAAGCACACAAAAATACTAAGGTTTTGTTTAGAAAGTCATCCTGATAATTGAATATAGTGTAAATGATGTAATTATACTTTCTGACTTATTTTTTTGGCCAGGTAATCATGTGTAATTGGCAGGGTGTAAGTAAACTCTCTAATTTACTGGGGGAGACTGTGAATTACTGATAATTACATGGTGTAATTTCAAGTTGGTTGCTTTTTAATTTCTTCCTTTTATTTCTATTTTATTTTTTATTTTAAATTTATTTTATTTTTCTTCTAATTCTCAATCTCTACTTCATGTGATTCTATGATATTTTTCTTATTATCTTATTTATTTATTTATTTATTTATTCTATGTTTACTTTTTTAATTAGCATGATTTTATTATTTAAAATTTTAAATTAAAGTTGAATTCATTGTTGAATAAAGTTATAATTTTTTTTTGTAAATCATATTTATGTACATTATGTGAAATTTGACGTAAGAGTATTATATTAATTTTTTTTATTTTAAATTTAGAACTAATGTTATATTTTTAGTTTCATTTGTTTAGTAGTATTGACATGCTATTTCACATTACAAGCCATTTATTTTTAGTTAGATTTGATAGATCATCTTTTTATCAAATATTTTAATACTTTTACTATGATATTATATTTATAATATTTAGTATTTTTTTAAAACATATGTTTCATGATGTTCCTATAAGTTCTGTATTTTAGTTTTTATGATTAACTTAATTAAGATATACTAATTTAAAAAATATAAATTAATTTTATTTTATAATATTAGTTAAGAACATTTGTTTACTCAGGGTTGTGTAAAAATTCTGATCAAACCGTTAACTCGGATCGATTTTTTAATTTATTGGACTATTGGGTCGGGTATCAGTTTATTTAAAAACTGTAACGAATTATCAGTTCGGGTGTCGGGTTTTAGAATTTAAAGTTTGGGGGACCCGACACCTCGATAGTGATCCGATATCGCGCACTTTACTACTAATTAATTCCAAGTTCCAACTTCCAACATTCTTTGATTACTCTTTTGTTTTCAGTTTTCAATTAGGGTTAGAAACTATCATGTCGCACCTCCCACCTCACATCTCAGTTCTCACTTTCAACTCTCAGTCCTAACTTATAAGTTACTCCAGCGATAGCGACGACGAGGCTAATTTCTTAGTCTTCGATCATTGCGTACGCTTGACCCAAATCAACAAGTTCGTTCTTTTGCTGAAACTTCCCTTCAACAAGTTGCACTTCAATCAGGTAATTTTTTTTTGATAGAGTGATCATAAATTAGCTAGCATCTGTATAGATTCTTTATTTGTTCTGTTGGATTTTATTCCAAGTATAATTGATGGGTTGGTGCATTCTTGCTTAAAAAGTTGCGAGGTAGGTTAATTTTTGTGTTTGACTTGCTTGGAAGATGTCTATTAGATACAATACTCTCAAATTCTTGACTTTTTATTCACTGTTCGGTCTTTATTTAGTTCTTGTTTGAACTATATTTTAAACTTTTTTTGCATAACCTATTAATTTTTGTTTAGCCATTATTTCTAGTTTTTTACTCTGTTCTGTTTTTGTTTAACTATTGTTTTTATTTGGCCTTCATTTTGTTTCTTCAGCAGTTCATCGACCTCTTACGCGAAATAGTTCAATTAATGATTATTGTATATCTTTTCACAATCTTTAGTGAAAGTAATATGGCTGAAAATACAATAATTGATAAGGTTGTTAGTGAAAGTGGAGGTTCTAATTCAAATGCAATAGATCAAAGTCAAATTGTTGAGTCCAAAGTAAGGCTGACAACAGATCGGATCAAAACCAAATGAACAGATTTTACCGGAACCGATACCGATTCCGTCAAGACCCTTAATCTTTCAGAACCGGGTCTACCGAATCCGGTTCTACCAGATTTCTAGGAAAGTTCCAGCCCGGTCCTATAGTTATCGAGTTGGAACCGGATCGGACCGGTACCAGAACCGGAGTCTTACCATTTTTTTTAATATTAAGTTACTAACTTGTATTGTATAAATTTTTTAATATTATTTAAATATTTCTTATTATTACTATAAAAAGTTATTAACTTTTAATAATATAATTATTATAAAAAGTTATTAACTTTTAATAATATAGTTATTATAAAATAATAAAAACTTTAAACTTTCAACTTTGAATTTGAATTTTGAAACTTGAAACTTGAAAATTGTATGTTGTAATTTCTAATTAAACTTATATAACTTGTAAGTTGTAATTTCTTATTAAACTTGTATAACTTGTAAGTTTTAAGTTGTAACTTAAAAGTTAAAACTTACAAGTTATATAAGTTTAAGAAATTTCTAAATTTTGTTTTAATGTTAAGTTATTAACTTGTATTATATACATTTTTTAATATTATTTAAATATTTCTTATAGTTACTAACTTTTAATAATATAATTATTATAAAAGTTATAAAATAATAAAAACTTTAAACTTTCAACTTTGAATTTTGAAACTTGAAACTTGAAAATTGTAAGTTGTAATTTCTAAACTTATATAACTTGTAAGTTTTAAGTTGTAAGTTGTAACTTAAAACTTACAAGTTATATAAGTTTAAAAAGTTATAAAATAATAAAAACTTTAAACTTTCAATTTTTAAATTGAAATTTGAAACTTGTATGTTGTAGTTTCTAATTAAACTTATACTTTTTGCAATTTATGTAAAAAGTTTTTAAAAGAAAGTCTCATATTTATTCAAATAAATAAAATTGTACAATTACAAATAATAAAAAGAGTTAGAATACCTAATTTACACAACTACCTTTCAGGAAGGGTTCTGTTTGAACTAGATCTCTAATATTATACCAATATTTGTAATTGTAACGTACAAATATTTTTTGTCGTAAACTCGCTATCATTTCTCGGGAAAGATTTTTTGGAACTTGTATTTTTGTCGTTCTTCCTCCATTGCTTCCATGCCATCATCACTATTTTCTCCAAGTATTTTATCAATTTCATCTTCCACTTGAGAGGATAATTTTGGCAATCCATAACTCCTTGTTTCGGCATTGATCCAATCCCTAAACAATACCGATATTTCTAAATTATCCTTTGTTAATGAGTATCGATGATCTCCAATTTGATATCTCGCCACGCTAAAAGCTTGCTCCGAAGCTACCGATGACGCTTGAATTAATAGCACATCTCGAACAACCCTACCAAGTTTTGGAAATTGTTCTCCACGATTCTTCCACCACAGAAATAATTGAGGTTCTCCATTCTCATCCCTAATCTTTTCCAGTCCCTGGTTAATATATTCATTAAAATTTAAAAATTTCAAGACCAAGATAATCATCCATTATATCATCTAAATCATTTTTTCTATGTTTACGAGGTGGAGGTGCAACTGGTGGAACATTTTTTTTCCATGGCTCTATATGTATCATATAAATTTTTAGCTTTTAGTATTATACTACTTTTACAATCTTCAAGACTAAAAATTTTATCAGGTTTAATTTCTAAATTAGTAAAAAAAAATTCAACCATTTTTCAACACCTTTTACTTTGTAAGGATTAAATAAAGTAGCAGTCAAATAAATTTGAGCAATAGAAAAATAATATTTTTTGAAAATTTTCAATCATAAAATATATTGATTCTTTAAACTTATCTTTTCTCTTATATTTTACAAATTTAGATGAAATAACACAAATATTTACTAAAACAGAAGAAATAGTTGGATAATATTGACCATAAATAACATTTGTAGCAATATAAAAAATTCTTAAAAACTCAATAAGATCTTTTGTCTCTTCCCAATCATCTCTATAAAGTCTTAAAATTAAATTTGAATTTTTAACATTAAAAACCTTTTGTATCGGATCTTGATAAACATAAGCAACTTCAAGCATTTCAAATAAAGAATTTCATCTAGTAGAAACTTCTCTTGAAACTTTTCTATATTCAAGTTGATCTTCTTTACAAAGATTTTTATATTCTGTAAGTCTAGATTTTATTTTAGATTTAAAAATCCAATTACAAGGACGTCTAACTTATTCACAAGAAACTCCAAAATTATTAACACCATCTTTTACTACCAAATTATAAATATGTGTAACGATCCAATTTTTTTTGAATTTCATAATGGTTGGTCAAGGTTAGTGTTAAACTGGTCGTGGTTGAATTTTGGTAGCCATGGGTTGTATTTAAGGGCCGAATTCAAAATGGATCATTTGGTGAGGTTGTAAGGCCGGTTGGGCAGTGAACTTTGAAAGGTCATAACTTTTGGTATGAGCTGAACTGTATAGGTTTATATATATCAAATCAAATATCTTTGAGTTATTTTCGCAACGCAACTGATTTCGTTCAATTCGGAGTTCGTATGGAAACGTTATGGCCAAAATAATGGGACTACCCATAATTGAAAGGACACTGGGAACAAGGTTCTGGAACTGGGCTAAGGGCTGGACCACGGACCATTTGGTCATCCACAGTCAGTGGGGGTGCTCGTGGGGTGGTCCAGTGAGCTCCTGGAGGTTAGGGTCCTAGCCATGGACCAAGTAAAGTCCCACGGACCACCTCACGGTCCGTGTAACCCTTCACGGGGCCGTGGGGGGTCCCGTGGAGTGAGGTAGAATGTTGGCCAAGGTTCGGGGCTGGACTCCGGACCAAGTGATTCTCCACGGACCAGTACAACAGTCCGTGTGCAGCTAACGGTCCGTGAGACCCCCCGTGGAGCGATCCAGAAAGTTTCCTGAGAGTTCAAGCCAAAGTCGAGGCCAAGTGTAGCCTCACGGGCAGGTACACGGTCCGTGGGCATGTAAACGGGCACTGTAGCCCTTCCATAAGACCCTGTTTTAGTGAATTAGTCCATTTCATTAATGGTTAATTCGTAATTTAATTAGATCCTATGCCCTTTTTAGGCTTTCTAAGGTC
>JBCEWC010012509.1:0-15801 GCA_038996855.1 Solanum aculeatissimum | reverse complement strand
CATGAATTTCTTATTTCATGTGCTCACAAGTAACAATAAAAGTAGAAATAAATTGAGTAATTGGTGTTTGACTTGACGAATTTGATGGTGAAAATAGTAAAATCGATTTATTTTTTTGTCTCGCCGGAAATTTTTTGACCAGCGAACCCATAAGTTGAACAATTTTGCCAATTTTTGCAATGGATTCTACCCCTCAATCTTACTTTATGTTTTTCTCTCAAAAAATTATTATATTATTTTCCATAAGCCAAGAAGAATGTTGTGATAAGAAAAGTGAAGGAGAAGACAAATAGGGTAGTGTGAAAGAGAAGAAGAGCATAAAGTAGGAGAACGGGTGGGGGTTGGGGAAAAAAATAGTTTTTGACTTTTTTTTTTTTACCAAATGCGCCCCTTTTTCTTTGCATTTAATTTTATTTCCACGTCAGATTTGAGGGTGATAATAATATCACTTTCAATTAGAACAGGTGTGTAATAGGTCACTCCAATAGTTTAAGCGTGTAACTGACTTTTCATAACAAGTTTAGGGGTGAATTTATGTTTTTTCCCAATTCGATTATGACAGGATTGGTAATGGGTTTTTAAAATAGGAAGAAAGGAGTAGAATATCCAAATAGAACTCAAATTGGAGTCCAGAATCAAAAGGGTATTATTGTTTTTGAGAAATAACCAAAACGACAAACTATATTTTTATCAAACCAAAACGGCAAAGGCGCAGGGCCTGTTGCGTCTTGCCTTTAATCTTTAACGCCGTGTCTAACGCCTGATGCAAGGTGACAGTGAAGTAAAGGTAAGGCGCAAGCCCTACTGCGCCTTACCTGTCAGATTCCTTTCTTTATAATTCTCTACACTAGTCTCATACAAATATTTGCAGATTTGACAATTACGTTATTTACAAATTTTGTGCACTTTCAATATTATCAACAATGATTTTAACTATTTTGACATAACTTTCAATTACTTTTTAGGGCAAAATAAAAAATTAATTAATTTTATCTTAATTTTCTAAATGAAAAATGATTTTAACTATTTATAATAGCTAATATTAATAACTAATATGAGACTAAAAGAGAAATATTAAATGATAAAAACCAAATAAAGAAGACGTGGTCCTTGTGTTTTAAAATATTTATCAATTTTTGGCTTTTGCTTTTTAAAAATTTAAATAATTTTTTATTAATATTTTAGATGCATTTTATCATGCCAATGTTTGATATATTTTTTTATCATGCCCATGTTTTAATATTTCTTTATCATGTCAACGTTTAATATATTTTCTTTTAATAAAAAGGATATTAGGAACTCGATGTTTAATAAGTACATGATGGCGATGAGATAGACCTTCGAGATTGTTATTTCTTATTCTATCAACTAAACGATCTGAATGATCACCTACAATCGTATGTAGAGCTAGTGGGTAAACGTTAAACAACAGAGTGACTTGAATATGGAAGCGTATACGATTGATCACCTACAAATATTTTAATATTTTAAATATTTTATCAAATATGCAAGTCATTCCATATAAACAGAATGACTTGAATAATTGATAAATGTTTTAAAACACAAAGAGCACACATTCTTTATTTATTTTTTATCATTTAATAATTCTCTTTTAGTCTCATATAGTTATTAATATTAGTTATTATAAATAGTTAAAATTATTGTTCATTTAGAAAATTAAAATAAAAGTAATTAATTTTTTATTTTGCACTAAAAAGTAATTGAAAGTTATGTCAAAATAGTTAAAATCATTGTTGATAACATTGAAAGTGCACAAAATTTGTAAATAAAGTAATTGCCAAATCTGCAAACATTTGTATGAGACTAGTGCAGAGAATTAAAATAAAAGAAATCCGACAGGTAAGGCGTTACTTCACTGTCACCCTGCATCAGGCGTCAGACACGGCATTGAAGATTAAAGACAAGGCGCAACCGGCCCTACGCCTTTGCCGATTTGGTCTGACAAAATATAATTTGCCGTTGTGGTTATTTCTCAAAAATATTATACCATTTTGATTCTGGACTCCTCAAATTGGGTAGAAAACCCTTTTAAAACTTTGCAACTAGGGTTTCTGGGTCGATGTGGGTTGGATTCTTTTAAATATCCAACTCGATTTCTATGGTCTATACAATTGATTTTGAAGACCAATATGAACTCTAGACCCTTCCATAAATATAGAACAAACAATACATACTTGAAGTTCATGGTTGGCTAGATGGAGCTTTGGAATTTTACACAGATTATGAACCTTTTTGTGAACCTAAACATCGTCCCTTTATTATTTTACAGTAGGCATCACGAGCTATGAAGATTAACATGGTTTGTACAAGGGCTCGTGGTGACTTCCTTGCCCTTATTTTCATTCTCTTTGCTTCACTTATCTCTGAATTCACTGAAAACACTGTAACTTAAAACTACCTATTACAATTATAATTCTTTGGTTGCCTCCCAAGTAATGTCTGATGTAACATCTTGGGACAACACAGGTTACTTGATTACTCAAGCTTTGTCAAGGAGCTTGTTGACTAATTTCACATCTTCTTGAGCTCCCCAAACCCCACTTGTGAGATTCCACTGGATATGTTTTTGTTGTTTCAGCTCCCAAATAAAACTTCATCCACGATTTGTTAGCTTTAAACTTGGTATCGACTTGAGCTATCAGTTCATGGTACTATACAAAAATACTCATACCACAATTACTAGGAAATAGTCTGAGCCTTGTGTCAAACGTATAGTAGTACCAAGTCCCTAGGATTGAATTCTCATTTCTCAATTTGCCAATTATGGTACATCTTCATCCTCTCTTCATAAAGTGCAGACCTCTCATATGGGTACATACCAATAGGTATCATGAAAGTTGTCTAATATGCTTATAGTTAATCATCAAGCTTTCTTGACCAATAAGTCCTAGTTGCATATTTTGACTTTGCTAATATATGCGTAATCTCACAGTTAGACACTTCAACTTAGCTAATAGTCCGCAAATGATATGGAGTATCCACTTTATTTTGTGTCACACCGCACTTGGCGAGCAAGGTCTTCAAGATTTTATTACAAAAAGGAGATCATCTATCGCTAATAATCACTTTGGGCATGCCAAACCTGGAGAAAACATTATTCTTTAAGAATTCAACAACAGTCTTTCCATCATTATTATACAATGCCACTACTTTTACCTATTTTGAGATATAGTCAACTGCTACCAAGATATACTTATTATCATCCGAACTCATCATGATTCCTCTTATAAGAGATGAATGACAAGATTCCATAACGCTCAACATTTTTGCTTTTAGTATGCACAGCCTAATCAAATTATCAACACACACTCTGAACAAATATGGCTCATCCCAAAAGCATTTACTTACATCACGCAAAAACTTTTTTTGCTGGAATGTTAAGTCTTTTGGCATCACATCACTAGTAAGATAGCTAGCAAAATTAGCATATCAAGGAATAATATCAAGAGTTACAACTAATACCTGCTCATTGGGAATGATTTATTTATCTCAAGATCAACACCCTCCTTCTTCTCTACCTCTAGCCTAGATAGGTAATCTGCTACCTAATTTTCACATTCTTTTATGTCATTGACCTTGCAGTCAAATTCTTGTAGTAATAGAACTCATTTGATTAGTCTTGGATTTGCATCTTTCTTCGTCATCAAGTACCTTAGCATAACATGGTCCGTGTGTATCATCACTTTAATACCCAACAAGAAAGCTTTGAATTTCTTGAAAGTGTAAACAACAGCTAGCAATTCTTTCTGTGATGGTGTAGTTTTTTTTAGCCCTATTCAGTGACTTTATTACATAATATATGGGGTGAAAGGTTTTGTCTGTCTCTATCCAAGAATAACACCTAAAGCAATACCACTAACATCACACATCTCCTCAAATGGTTTCGACTAGTCTACAATAATGATGACCAGGGCAAATATCAACTTCTCCTTTAGACACTAAAAAGCTTTCAGGAACTTCTCATCAAAATTAAACTTTACCTTATTTTATAAAAAATTTATCAAAAGATGTGCAATCTTGGAAAAATTCTTGATAAAACGATGGTAGAACCTATGTGCCTAAGAAAGTTATGAATGCCCTTCATAAAGGTAGGCAAAAGCAACTTCTCCATCACTTCAATTTTGGTCTTATCAACCTCCAATTCCTTTTTAGATATTTTATGCCCCAGCATGATGCTCTCCTTGACCATATATACTTTTCGCAGTGAAGATCTAGGTTGCCTTCCTTGCATCTCTACATTGCCTTGCTAAGATTCCACAAACATTTATCAAAGGAAACGCTGACTACATAAAAAACATCCATAAATACCTCGAGTATATCTTCCACCATTTTAGAAAAAATAAACATTATACACCTCTGAAAAGTGGTTAGGGCATTATGCAATCCAAATGGCTTGTGTTGAACATAAAGGTACCACAAGGACATAAAAAGGTGGTTTTCTCATGTTCCTTTAAAGCGGTAGATATTAAAGTATAATTGGAGTATCCATCCGAAAAACAGTACCAACCCCTACCAACCAACCAATTCAAATTTGATCCATGAATGGCATTGAAAAGTGGTCTTTTAGAGTTCATTTATTTAGCTTTCAGTAGTCTACACATGCTCGCCAGCCTATGACTAGCCTAAGAGGTATCAACTCATTTTTGGCATTTATAATCATTGTCATTTCGCCCTTCTTAAGAACACACTTTATTGGGCTAACCCAACTACTATTTGATATTGTGTATCACACGTGCATCTAGTCATTTTATAATTTCTTTCTTCATGACCTTTTACATTAATAGGTTTAATCTCCGTTGGTGCTCTATACTCAGAACATAATCTTTCCTCCAACTGAATTTTTATTTATGTGTGTAAATTCAAGAAGGTATGCTGATGATGTCCACGAAGGACCAATCATTACCCTTTTGAATCTCTTCAGGACTACAACAAGTGCTTCAACCTACTCCAAATTCAAATCTGCAGCTATAATTACTAGTAAAGTGTTTCTTAAAAAACATACCTCAGATGTCTGGACAAGTTTTTCAATTTTAACATGGATAGTCCTCAATTTATAGCTTGGATTGTAGGGTTTCTCTATTCTTTAAGTTTAGTTCAAGTTTATTAGGAGTATAAGAGTGTGACCCTGTGTACTACAAAGTGTTTCCTATCTCCTCGTATTTCTCAATGACATCACTTGCAAAATTCATAATTACTGTAGCTGACGTCTCTACAACAAGCCTCTCCTTGATAGATGCCTCAATCATTTCTTCATAGACTGTATTAATCACTGACAAAGCTCTCATATCTCGCGACTATTTCATGGATCTACACATATTGAACTTTACCTTTTCATTTTTCAATCGAAATGTTTTTCTAGTAGCCAAAAATAGTCTTTCCCAGAATTATGGGCCCTCAAAATCAACCTTACAATCAAGGATAACAAAATTAGCTGGGAAAATGAAATTATCAACTTTCACCAACACATCACATGGAATGCCTAAATTCCTCTTGATTGATCGGTCTACCATCAATAACATCATCGTCATTGATCTGGGAACTTTTAAGCCTAATTGTTTGTATATGACCAATGGCATAAGGTTTATACTAGTTTCTAGATCACACAAAGCTCTGGCAAAGTTAAATGCACCAATTTTGTATGGAATAGTAAATGCTCCAAGATCTTCTTCTTCTCAACCAGACACTTGTCGTAATCGCACTACAGTGATACAGGTTATATGTTGGCTCAAAACTGATTGGCCTCTTCTTTGCGACCAATTCTTTTATAAACTTGGCATATCCTAGTTTCTGCTCTAAGGCGTTAATTAATAGAATGTTCATTGAGAATTTTTTTAGCATATAATGATTTATAAGAACTTCACATCCTCAGCTTTTTCTTAATCTCTTTGGAAACAGAAAAGGTGATTTTGGAGCTGATGGTAAAGGTTGAGCTATAATCCAAGCCTTTTAGTGTTGTTAATTCCTTTAACAGTTTTGGCACTTGCTGCCGTCATTTCTAGCTCAACCCCATCGGCAAAAGTCTCATCATCACCTACATTCTCAGCACTAATTTCACCCTCGATTTTAGCATCTCTTTCCTGCTCAACATCTGTAGGCACTAGTCCCGAAAGTGAATTATCACTCCTAGTATTGATTGTTATGCATTTTTTATCTTTTCTCCATTCTGTTGGTTTTTTAACAAAGAAAATAACTGAAAATGACTTTGAGAGAAAAATATTGTAGTGTTGTCAAAGAGAATTATTTTATTAATAATTCACAAATATACATTGATAGCTATAAATTCTAACTAGAAAATAGAAAATATGCAAACTAATCTTATCAATAAAATTTAAATAAAAGATAGAAAGAAACTAATTCTTAAATTCAAGCCACATAGGTCTCTAATAAAATAATTGAAAATTTCTAAAACTTAGCTACTCATAACTTGAATTTCTGTAAAAGAAATGTTTTTACAGAAAATGTAGCTAATTGTTTTATTTCTACAATATCCTGAGACATACCTTCAACACTCCTCCTTTGATCAGAAATTATAGATTGTAGTCTCATATGAAACTAACCTCATGAATAAATTTATCAATTCATCTTTTGTCTTGCAAAGCTTGTGCACATCTTCTGTTGTATTAAATAAAAAGTTTTTACTTTTCATTTCAACTTGTAAAATTTCCTGCTTATTTGAATCAAAGATTCAACAATATTTGTCTCCAAATAATAATATAAATCCATTTTCCATTAGTTGGCCAACACTCAATAAGCTTTTATCAAAATCAGGTACATAAAGGACATCTGAAATTATTTTTGTACCTGAACTTGAATTGATTGAAACAGACCCTTTTCCTTTTGCAGGAATATAGTCACCATTTCCAATTCTGACTTTTTTATTTTCCATAAACATAAACTCTTTAAAAAGATTCTTGTCATATATCATGTGATTTGTACAATCACTATCAATCATCTAAAAATTGAATTTTTTGGTTGCATAGTAGGTTGCCAAAAATAAGTGTTCTTCTTCTTCGGAGGTGACTTGGGCAACTATTTCATCTTTTTGAAATTTGTTTTCGCAAATCACAGCTTCATGACCAAGTTGTTTGCAGATCTTGCACTGTACATCTGGTTTCTTTCAACATTTATATGGAGGATGTCCATTTTTGTCATAGTGCTGACAATGTGGGTAATTCTTAAAGAATTTACCCTTGCTTTGAGTTTTGTGACTGGCTACTAATGCTCCTTTAACCATGTCATCTTGCCTAATAAGTCTCCTTTGCTTTTGTGCCTACAATGTATTTAATAATTTTGTCAAGGTAATCTTGGACAAATCTTTTGTGTTTTCCAAAGTAGTTATAGATACTTCATATCTTTCAGGCACAGTAACAAAAAAAAATTCAACAATTCTTGAATCTTTAAATTTAGTGTCAAGCAATCTTACCTTGTTAACAATGCCCAGAAGTTTGTCTGAGTACTCTTTGACGGTCTTATATTCCTTCATTTTTTGCAACTCAAATTCCCTTATTAAATTCAACACTTTCATGCCCCGTATTTTTTCATCTCCATTATATTCTTTCTTCAGATAATCCCAAATTTCCTTTGCTGATTTGAGAGTCATAACTCTCGAAAAAATTATTGCAGACATACCAGCAAACAAAGTTGCTTTAGCTTTTGATTTTCTTATTTTCTTTTCTTTTTGGTTTTTGATCTGGGCCACCGTGGGATTATTAGGCAACGGAAGAACATCATAATCCTCTTCCACGACCTCCCAAAGATTTAAATCCTCAAGATAACTCTCCATTCTTACTGCCCAGAGATGATAATTTTCACCATAAAAAATAGGAGGAACAATTTGAGAAAAACTATTTTTGGAATTCATCTCTCACAGATCCCTCAAGAAAATGGCTCGAATATCAATTGTTGGTTTTTTAACAAAGAAACTAAGAAAATAACTGAAAAAGATTTTGAGAGAAATTGTAGTGTTGTCAAGGAGAATTATTTTATTTATAATTCACAGACATACATTTATAGCTATAAATTCTAACTAGAAAATAGAAAAATATGCAAACTAATCTTATCAATAAAATTTAAATAAAAAATAGAAAAAAACTAATTCTTAAATTCAAGCTACACGTGACTCTAATAAAATAATTTAAAAACCCTAAAACTTAGCTACTCATAAATTGAATTTCTGTAAAAAAAAAATTTTACAGAAAATATAGCTAGTGATTTTATTTCTGCAATATGAGACTGTGTCACCGGATAGTGTACCATTCTTTCGCTAATTTAAAGTTTTTGATTAGACCATTTGATTCTCTAATTGCTTAATAGACGTAGAGTGTGAATCTACCAACTGGCCCAGATTAGACATATCACTTTTTAACTCTTTGGCCCCAACATCAATAAATTATCCTTGTTCTGCGAGTTCTCTTGATCTTGATTTCTAGATCTATCATAATACCCATCCAGGCCAATTGTACTAACCTTTTAAGCTCTACTCGATAACAAATGCTTTGTCATTAGATCTATTTGCATCTTCATATGAGCCATATCATGACCTCGCTTCTTCTCACATTGATGTTGCTCAACTACATACCAACTACATAACTACTATCTGTGACCTCTAAATCTCTTGTATGTCAGGCCTTGTTATTATTGGACACTTTATCCAATAAAGTTGTGGGCTTTGTGAAAGTTTGATTCATATGATCCACCAACTACTGCATCAATGATAAGTTTAGTGGCTAAACTAAGCGATCTTAGAGAATCTCTATTAGTTGTTCATCAGTCAACCTATGGTTTGGACGCTAATTTAGCTTCTTGCTGAACCTTAACCAAGTTCCATGCAACACCTCAATCAGTAGCTACTTGATAAGTCGTGAAAATACGACATTTACAATACCTAAAACATAGGATTATTGTGAGTTCTTAAGCGCATTTGTTAGTTTGATATATGTTTTATGTTTATTTTTACAGGGAAACAAGGATTTCTTTAGATTATTGGAGAGTGGACTGATTTGTATGAACTTCGCAAATGAGTTTTAAGGGATTTATTCATGAACAACTTTAATATGTCATAGGAGCCTTGGACTCAACAACATGAGAGTTGTACACCTTGAGTGTGACTACGGAAATTTGAAGTCGCTTTGTTGAGAGCTATTGGAGTAATGAACTGAATGGATTTGGATGATAACAAGCTGGAATTGGATGCATCTGGAGGCTAGTTAGGGATATAGGAAGCATGTAATGGACCTTGAAATGTGAAGCACAACAGTTTGGTGCAATGAAGCACACCACGAGCCACTTCAAGACTCGTGGTGCACTTCACGGGCAAAATAGGCTTGTGAATATAACTCGTCCAGGTGAAGGCATCCAGCGACCAAGAAAAGGAAACCACCACGAGCCTCACCACAACTCGTGGTGTGTTTGACGAAGCATGAAGGGCCTCGTGAAAAGGCACATTAAGGGAGGCCGGAACAGTTTTCAAGCAAGACCATCACCATGACCAAGTTCATGGATCATAGTACTCTTTACAGAATGTGAAGGTACCTCGTGAAATGAACAAGGCCTAGAAATCATTCATGGCTAAGGGGCACACCACGAAGGGGACTAAGTGTTCATGAAATTGACCATGGATCGTGGTCAGTTCCGTTTAAGGTTACTTTGCCTAGTTTTCCAAGTTTCCTAGTTTGATTAGGATAGTTTTTCCTACACATCTTAGGACTAGATTGTACTTAAGTATATATATCTTTTGTTTAGTTCTTTTGGAAAATTAATTCCCCATGTTTTGGGGCTGCAAACACACACAACAAACGGAATTTTCACATTGATTTTATCCTTCAATTCGTGCCTGGACCATGAGCAAATGAGTAATACTTCTAGTTGTGATTTTGTTATCATTTAAAGGATAAACTGAGTTGTTGCTTCCCATTTCTTCGTGTGATTCAAGATTTGATTTTTTTTTGTAAGTGATTTACCTATAAATTATAACATGATTCTTATTTCAATTTTTGCAAGTTTGATTAATTAAACCCACAACTAGGGTTGTGGAAACTATTACGTTATAACAAAGTAGGCAAACTTAAGGTCTTATTGTGAGTTGTATTGCATGTATCATTAAGTATCATTAAAATTCTTTCTTGATGACTATGCATTGAGAACTTGCCCGTATTCATTATTTGTCCAAGAGGAACGTAATGATTAAGAAAAGATAATCATAATGGTAGATAGATGCATTCAAACTTGATTTGAGTTGCTTGATCCTGAGAGAGGATAATATACTTAGGTCTAGGGTGAGTTTGCATCTATGATACTTTAGCCCCAAAGGGGATAGTAAATATATGACCAATAAGTAAGGGTTAGTATGCACACATTTTGAGATCGAGAAGTGATGAATGAAAGATGTCTAGGAAGGACCAAGAGGTGAACTAGAGATTACATAGCTTACTAGGTTTTGCATGCAACACAATGAAAATGTCACCAATGTTAAATGCTTGCTGAGTTATATATCATGGGGACTGCAACCCTAGGATTTTTTCATACTGTTTAAGCCCTAGTTTGTTAAGTTTGCATTCATAATCGTAGTTAATATCTTACTTAATCCAAAACCCCCCATTTTTACTTTTTTCATATTGTTTGTTTTTTGGAAATAGAACCAACGGCTGAGATAGGATAACTAGTAGAGGTATTTCAACCTATTCCCTGTGGGATTGACCCTGACTCTTAGTTGGGTGAATAGATTTCTAACGATCGTCTATATTTCTTTCGAGAAATATAATTGAATGTTATCAAAAATGGTGTCATTGTTAGGGAATACGGCTTTAAAATAATCTACTAGTTTTCTATTTTAAGTTGTAGTTCTATTTCCTAATTTTACGTTTCGTTATGGTTTTTTTGTGTAGAAAATAGGTTGTGTATGCCAAACACCTGTAGTAAGGGTGCATCTTTGATTCCTTATGACCCTGAGCTGTAGAAATCTATTAGGAGGATGAACGTACAAGAACATGAGGCACAAAGATTAAGAGAGCTAGGCAACAATCCAGTCCGGGATGATGATGGCAGAAACGAATCAGATGAGGGAGTCATACCTCCACCACCTCATCAACCAACACTACGAGGCCAAGCTCAGAGGCCTATGAACTTGACATATGAGGATGATGATGTTGACTTGGATGGTGTGGGTGTACTGGAGCTATAGTACTTCCTACACTTCCTTATGGAGTGAATTTCACTACCACAAGCACTATGTTACAGATATTACACATGAAGAGCTTATTTAGTGAAGCAGCTAGTGAAGATGCAAAACCAGCATTAGATGAACTTCATTATCACATGCAAGTCATCAGAGATTCCTAGGGTGAGTCAAGCAGTCATCCGCCTGCAATTGTTTCCATTGTCTTTGTCTGGGGTGGCAATGAAGTAGCTTATTGAGTTTCCACATTATTTTATCACATGCTGGAGGGAGTTAAAAGAAGCCTTTTTGGAGAGTTTCTTTCCACCATCTAGAAAGCTACAACTCAAGGATGAAATAAATGCTCATAAGCACAAACCATCAGAGGCCCTAAATGAGACCTAGGAGAGGTTTAGACAGAAATTGAAGCAGTTCCCAAATTACTACCTCACAGACGAATATATGAAGAGTTATTTTATAGATCCTACAATTTGTTACTAAACCAATTGTTGATGCAACCTATGGAGGGGTCGTTCATGGCCAGGACGTTCTAAGAAGCCACAACAACTCTAGATCAAGTCTCAAAGAATAATCGGGCATGGTACACAACAGATTCAGATAGCACTGGGTTCATCTTTGAGATGTTAGCAGAGCAGAAGCAAAGAGAAGAGGAGCGAGACCAGGACATGGACCACATCAAGACCCAGATGGACTTATTGACCAAACACGTGTTATCTAGAGGGATTGAAAAGGTCAAGGTTGTAGATAATGCAAATATATATAATGATCATACCTTTAACCTATATGAAGAAGCCAAGTTCTTGAATAATTAGGGGGTTTCCAGACTTACAACTCTAGGAACCAAGGTCAAAACTATCAAGGAGATGGGTACTATGATAGAGGAGAAAGTTGTTATCAAGGGAATTGGTAGCAAAGAGACACTTATAAAATTGATCGAAATGGTGCACATGTACATCTCAAAAATAGAGATAGGGTTGGAGAAGGGTCAAGCAACTCAAGGTTGGAGGAGATGGTGATAAAGGTACTCCAAAAAGTTGATTCGACTGAAGTTGGTGTCAAAAAGCTAAGGAGTGATATGTCAAGACTGAACTAGGTAGTTGAGTCATACTCAACTTTAATCAAACACTTAGAGAAGCAAATCGGTCATCTTTTAGTAGTGGTGAATCAGAGGAAGAATGGTGCACTACCCAGTGACTTTGTTCAAAATCCTTGACCTAAAAAGTGACTACAGCTTTGGCATGTCATATTGCGATAATAAATCAAGCCTTACATGGGAAGCAACCCATGAGGATACTTGATGAAGTTTAAGTAATCAGGTATATTACTACTGATACATAAGGCATCGCAGATATGATCACTTCCCTTATCTTATACTCTGATTTGACATGCATCGAGGATGATGCATAGTTTTATTTGGGGGTGGGCCATCCTGAATGCTTGAAGTTTTTGTTGTCATGTTTTTTTTTCTCAAGCATATTATCTAGTAGAACTGGCATGTTTAGGTCATTTCGTTTGTGCAAATGCAAGTGTTTGTAGAAGTCTATAGTAACCTGTGATTTTTGTATAAAAATGCCTCAATTTAAAAAAATTCAAAACAATTTGTATGTGCCTCCATCCCAACTTGACTAACTTGTTCTAACCCTTGTAAAACATCATATACACTAACTAGTTGGCATGTTATTAAATGAAGCATGACTATGTTAGTTAAAACTGAATAGTATGGGGTATGTGCTATGTGTGTGAGCTTATTTGTTGAGTTTCATTGTTGCACTTGTATGCTAGAACTTGTCTGGTTAGTCCTACCGAAATAATTGCATGATTAGATTAGGACAGGATTATAGGTCATTTTTGTTCCTAAATTTGACCAACCAAATAAAATTATTCCCTTTAAACCAAAAGTTGATCCTAAATGAACCTTTTCTTGGTAATCACCCAACTTACCTTTTCTATCTATTTAGGAATCTTTGCTTTGGCCCCGGTCCCTCCAAGTACACTGTGTACCTCAACCCAGGCTAAAAGCTTATGCAAGAAAACACAAAAAATCCAAAGTATAAAAAGATATAAGTGATGAGAGAAAAAGAAGAGATTGGGAGGTGACCATGAGTAAAACAAAACTGTGACAAAGAAAAGAAAGAAAAAGAATTAATAAAAATAGAAACCACTCCCAAAAGCAAAGAAAGTGAAAAAATTGGGATAATAAGAATTTGGGGGGCTACGTCTTGGAGGGGAAAAATAATCACTTCGAACCTAAATGTATCTTACCTAAGCCCGAGCTTATATTATAAGTCATAAAAGTCCTAATGTGATCCTGAGAAGGTCGTTCAAGAGTCAAGGTGGTGAAAATAAGGGCAAGCCTATGGTCTGTACTTATGTATTGATTGAATGCATTTTATCAGTCTCTGTTTTACATTTATACACTGGGTATGAGAATTCACTATAGTGAGGGAACTATCCTTGCACTATTTAGTTGCTAAACTAACTGCTTCATCTTTGTTCTGGATATATTTGGTCGACTAGCTGTAATATAATGCTTAAACTGATTTTTGTGAATTGGTTGGAGTGTGAGTTTAATGTTGGGCATGTGTTTGATGACCGTGTGGTTGCTATAAAATGCCTATTAGATACGTGTGTGCAGTGTCATTTGGTTTTGTTTATTGTTATTACTTGAGAAAAAGTAATGATTCTAAGTTGATGGTGTTTGATATGTCGTGAAAATATGACATTTACGACACCCAAAACATAGGATTATGAGCTCTTAAGCGCGTTTGTTAGTTTAATATGTGTTTTATGTTGATTTGTAGAAAAACGAGGATTTTTTTGGACTACCGGAGAGCGGACGGATTTTATTAACTTCGCAAATGAGTTTGAAGGGATTCATTCATGAGAAACTTTAACATGCCATAGGAGCCTTGGACTCAACAGCATGAGAGCTGGACACCTTTAGTGTGACTACGAAAAATTGAAATCGCTTTTGTCAAGAGCCATTGGAGTAATTGATTGGATTCGGATGACAACAAGCTGGATTTGAATAAATCTAGAGGCTGGTTAAGGATATAGGAAGCATGTATTGGACCTTGAAATGTGAAACACAACAATTTGGTGCAATGAAGCACACCACGAGCCACTTCAAGACTCGTGGTGCACTTCACAGACAAAATGGGCTCGTGAATGTGGATCGTCCACGTGAAGGCTCCATCGACCAAGCAAAGGCAACCTCCATGAGCCACACCTTAGCGTGTGGTGTGTTTTACAAGGCATGAAGGGCCTCATGAAAAGACACATAAAGAAAGTCCTAGACAATTTTCGAGCAAGGCCATCACCACGACCAAGTTCACGGGTTTTGGTACTATTCACGGATCATGAAGGTACCTCGTGAAGTGAACAAGACTTAGACATAATTCATGCCTAAGGGACACACCACGAAGGGGAGTAGGTGTTCATGAAACTGACCATGGATCATGGTCAGTCCCATGAAAGGTTAATTCATCTAGTTTTCTAAGTTTCCTAGTTTGATTAGGATAATTTTTCCTACACGTTTTAGGATTTTACTTAGTATATATATGTGTGTGTGTGTGTTTGTGTGTGTATATCTTTTGGACAGTTAATTCCCTACATTTTGAGACTGCGACACACGCAACAAACAAAATTTTCAAATTGATTTTCCCTTTCAATTCGTGCCTCGACAGTGAGTGTCACAACCTAAGAGTAGGACCTAGGAGAGACATGGAGAATGGAACCCATGGGTAATACAAACTAGCCTCATAGCATACACACGTCATCACAATTACCCAAATAGAGTTGTATTGCTTCCGAGTATAAGTCCATGTTTACATGTTTCCACTTCCAAGTAGGAATCTCAATATCTTGAGCCAACCCATTGGGCCTTTGGTGTTCTACCTTCACTTCTTGGCAATTTGAACACTCGAATACGAACTTGGCTATGTTTCATACCATGCCACCAATACTCTTCTCGCAAGTCCCAATATCTCCTTCCATAGGCCATCAATATTAAGAACACACAATCGATCTTGGTACTGAAGCACACTATCTCCCCCTTGGGAGAAAACCTCTATCTTTTTTTCGCAACCAACCTTTTCAACTCAATCAATGACGGATCGAAGTCTTGTTTTTCCTTGAAATCAACAACCACAGAAGATTCAGACTTATTCTTAACATAGATGTCACCATCATTAGAATCAGTCAATCTAACACCTATCTAGCCAACCGGTACACATCCTTCACTAACGATCATAATTTAGGTTTTTGGTAACACAGGTTATTCTTCCTTCTCCTTCTTTTAATCGTTCAAGGATGAACAGCGGGTAAATTGGTATCTAATATAACGACTCATTAGGTCATTTTGAGTACTAGAGTTTTTATTCTATAAAAAATTTATCTCATAAATTTTAAAGGGACTTTTTGGACTATTCGATAACTTTCATAATTTAGTTAAGGAATAATTTTAGATAATTAATTTAATTGGTGGACTAAAGTGATAATTTAGTTAAATATCCTATACCTTTTGTCCCATATCTATACTATATTAAAAGTGTGAAGGCCCTTAGAAATGTTGATTGAACTTTTTGCCCTTCATTAAAAGACTATGT
>JBCEWC010012508.1:0-15803 GCA_038996855.1 Solanum aculeatissimum | reverse complement strand
TTAATTTAGATATAAACATAAATATTTAAGTATTAAAAGGTAGATAAATTAGTTTGGTTAAAAATTAGGTGCTCACACCATTTTGCCATTTGTCATCACCCCCATACAATAAAATACCCAATGCCATCCAATTCATGCACTTTCTTTACCAATTTCATCAAGACAATTTACTAAAATTAATATCATCAGTGAGTGCATACAAAATTTGAGCAATCAAGCAAGGGTCTATGCATTCAATATCAACCCGGGGCCAATCATTCACAAACAAACAAGGAATTTCAAGAAATGTATTAAATTTATTTAGATTACAACATGTTTAGGGAACCCAAATATAATAAACCACCCCTTTCAATTCATTAGCAAAAATTTCAAATATTAAGAGTTTAGAAATTTGAAAGAAATGAACATATCAGAATTTCACGAATCAGACCAAGACAAGAATAAAAATCGAAGTAGAAGAACCCTAGGCATTCACTAGAACTATGCACGGTAGCTGGAATTGGCTGGAAAACATGCCATAAATTTATGGTCGGTGGGGGCATCAAGGTTTGGTTGAAAAAAAGGTAGAGGAGGGGGTGTAGGATTTGGTTTATGTTTGGAAATATTGAGAAAATGAGAGGTAATTTGATTACCCCTCTTTTATTTAAATTTACCGGGTAGGGTAATAGTGGGATTTTGATTCCATGAAACCCTGATTACGAGTCGTATGATGTTCTACGGCCAATAAGACTTGGTTTCATGGTTTTAGAATCTCATTTTTGAGGACTTGACTATTATGACTCTACCCATGAGTCGTAGACTATCCTACGACTTATAGGTTGAGTTTGTAAATACCCCCAATAGTTAGCTAAATTTCAAGAATCTTACTTGGGATAACGAACCCCATTCACAAGCCATAGTCTTTTCTACAAACCATAATGTTAGCTCATGGATTGAAGTGCACAAATTTATGCTTAATGGAAATGGTTTCATGATCAGTTAGGTTTAGACCACGGTCCATACACTAACTGGTAGAACTAACTTTTCTCAATTTTTGTACTGGTTTGTTGTCTTAAACCTATTCCTGCACATTCTCAGCAAAATAAACTATTACCCTATAAATTTCTAGTCTTTGATTCCAAACTACAATCAAAACATAAAGATTAAACTACCTATGAGTCCTAAAATAAAAACTAACCAGAATAAAAGAAAACTACAATTAATATCATGGGTTGCCTCCCAAGTAGCGCCTAATTTATTTTCGTGGCATGACGTAGACTACTTTGTTACTCAGACTTAACCAAGTGTCCATACGTCCACTGTCCGCACCTCATCAGCATTGCCAAAGCATGGCTTGATTATTTGGCCATTCACCTTGAATATTTTACCATTTTTTTCTCTAACTCAACAACCCCATGGTTGAAAACATGTGTGACCTTGAAGCACCCCATCCATTTGCACTTGAGTTTTCTAGGAAACAACCTTAACCTTGAATTACATAGAAAAACCATGTCTCTTAGTGGAAATTGGCAATGTTTAATCCAACGATCATGATACAACTTTATCCATTGCTTTTACAAGACTTAGCTCTCATATGCCCTAAAATGAAACTCATCAAGTTCGTTTAGTTTGCTCAGTCTTGAATTAGTCGTATCATTCTAATCGAAATATAGCTTCTTGAGAGTCCACATCACCTTGTACTCAAGCTCTATATGTAAGTGATAGGCTTTATCAAAAACATATTTGTATGGAGACATATCTATGGGAGTTTTTAATGTTGCCCAGTACGCCCACAATGCATCATGAAGACTTCACGACCAATCTGTCTGATTTGCATTCACAATCTTGGATAGAATTTGTTTAATCTCCCTATTAGATACCTCAAGCTGCCTACTCGTCTGTGGATGGTAAGGCGTTGCCACTCTATTCTTTACCCCATACTTCTGAAGAAGAGCCTTAAATAACCTATTGCAAAAATAGGAACCTCCATCGCTGATGATTGTTTGAGGAGTGCCAAACTGAGAGAAGATGTTTCTTTTGAGGAATGACGTGAAACTTTTAACTTCATTGTTAGGAAGCTCAATCTCCTTCGCCCATTTTGATACATAATCCATAACAACCAAAATATACTTGTTCCTATAAGAATTGATGAATGGTCCCATAATGTCTATATTCAAAACATCAAACAACTCAATCACCATGATGAGATTAAGTGAGAGCTCATGATTTCAGGAAACACCATCCTCTTTTTTGTAGTTATCACAAGCTTTAGCATAATCATGGGAATCTTGATGAATGGTTAGCCAATGGTATCCACACTGTAAGATCTTATACGCTGTCCAAATTTCACTATGATGCCCACCCCCCATGATGAATGACAGGCCTCCAAAATGCTCATCATCTAAGCCTCAGGCACATAATGATGAATAATCTCATTTGCACAGACATGAAACAAAAATGGATCATTCAAGAAAAACTTCTTCACATCAAACATAAATTGATGGCGATGGTGATAAGTCAAGTCTGGTGGCACAGTATTACTAACTAAGTAGTTTGCATAATCCACGAACTATGGTATCAAATCATGATATGCTGCCAATATTCTCTCATTAGGAAATGAATCATCAATCTCCACCCTATAATTAACTTTATCATCGCCTCATCTTCAAGTCTAGATAGGTGGTCTGCAACTTGATTTTCTTTCCCCTTTCTGTCAATTACCTCAAAATCAAACTCCTGAAGAAGAAGTACTCATTGAATGAACCTTAGTTTTGCCTCTTTCTTTGCCAACAAATACCGCAATGCTTAATGGTCAGTATGTAAAATAACTTTGCTCCATAAAAGATATAATTTGAACTTCTCAAATACAATGACCAATGCAAGTAACTCCTTCTAAGTGACAATGTAGTTTATCTGTGTTGAATTTAGGGCTTTAATAGCATAGTATATGGGATGAAGTATATTCTCTCTTTTCTATACCAACACCATACCAAGTGTGACCCCACTCGCATTACATATAATTTTAAAGCGCTGAGTCCAAATAGGAACAACTATGATCAGCGTCGAAATCAACCTTTGCTTCAACCCCTCGAATGCCTTCAGACATGTATCATTGAACACGAAAATAGAATATTTCTCAAGTATCTTGCGCAAAGGATGTGCAATCTTTGGGAAGTCTTTTATGAACCATCTGTAAAAGCCTGCATGCCCTAAGAAACTCCTCACACCTTTTACAGAGATAAGTGGAGGGAGCTTATCAATGACCTCAACCTTAGCTTTATGAACCTCTATACCTTTAATAGATATTTTATGTTTCTACACAATACCTTCCTTCCCTATGAAGTGACATTTTTCCTAATTCAGCATAAGTTGACACTTCTCGCACCACTTAAGAAAATCATGAAAATGCCTCAAGCAATCCTCGAATAAATCTCCAACCACACTGAATTCGTTCATAAATACCTCAATAGTGTCTTCTACCATATTTGAGAATATAGAAATCATGCATCTCTGGAATGTTTCTAGCATATTATATAATCCAAATAATATCCTTTTAAATGCAAAGGTTCCATAAGGACATGTAAAGGCCGTCCTCTCCTAGTCCTCTAGAGAAATAGAAATCCTATTATCTTGAATAACCGTCAAGAAAATAGTACCAGTCTTTGACCTCCAAGCGATCTAGCATCTGGTCCATGAATGGCATATGGAAGTGATTATTTTCTATCGATGCATCGTGTTTGTTATAGTCTATGTAAACTCTCAAACCTATGATTAGTCTCGTGGGGATCAACTAATTGCTAGCATTAAAAACCACAAATATACCTCCCTTAGGTGGGATGGAAGAGCCTTCAACACTGGTGGCTCCTCATTGGATTGTCTAGTAGGTGGGGAATCATAACTTTTTAAGTCCAACTCAAGCTTGAGTTGGTGTCTATGGAAACCATGTGCCCCAAGTTCCTTTACCATCTTATCATAGTCTAGGATGTCATTACTTTCAAAGTTTATCAATACAGACTCAAGAGTTTCAACACCCAACCCTTTCTCAATTGGTACCTCTAGTTGTACTTCATCAATACTTTTAATTATAAAGACAAATTTCAAATCATGAGGTCTCTTCATGGACTAGAAAATATTGAAGATAATGTCTTCTTCATTCAATCTAAACTTGAGTTGACCTAACTGCCTGTCCACTAGTGCTCGCCTAGTGGCTTTGAAGGGTATTCCCAAGATGATTGGGACGTCGAAGTCAACTTCACAATCAAGTATCACAAAATCTGCAGAGAATATGAAATTCTCAACTCAGACTGGAACGTCATAGAGTATCCCCACCGGCTTCTTCACAGTCTTGTCTACTATAAACAACCGCATTATAGTTGACGTGGGGGCTCCTAAGACCAACTACTTAAACACTGTAAGTGGCACTAAGTTGATGATGGAACCTATTTCGGATAACACCTTTACAAAGTTGGAGACTTCGATTGTGCAAGGTATAGTAAATGCTTTGGGATCTTCCTTTTTCTGTACTAAGGACCTTGTTGCTATAGCTCCACAATAGTGAAGATCATGAGAAAGATCTTAGCTTACAATCCTCTTATTAGTCACTAGATCCTTCATGAACATGGCATACTAGCATTTTCTCCAATGCATAAATAAGAGGGCTATTAATAGATAGTTGCTTCAACATGGAGATGAAATTCTGAAACTTCCCTTCGTCATCCTTCATCTTGAGTCTTTGAGGGAAATGTGGTGGAGGCCTAGGTATGGTTTTAGTTTCCTTGGTATCACTTCTTTGTGATTGACCCCATCCTTAGTCTTGTCATCCTTAGTTTCTGCATTTTTGCTTTCTTCAGTCTCCTCATGAACCACATTATCAACTACTAGCATTGGTGGGTCAATCATATGCTTACCACCTCATGTAGTCACTACCATGCATTGCCCATCATTCTTCTCTTTTGACGCTGACAAAACTGTGTAAATAATTGGCCAAATTAGTTCTCCAACTATTTAATAGCCACAAAGTGAGACTCAATCTTCTGATTTATACCTAGTATGTCAGCTTTCATACTCTTCAAGGTCTCATCCTGTGTATCATCCTTTGAAAGTAACTTGTCAAACATCTCCTCAATCTTCAAACTACAAGCCTTAGCATCATAATTTTGTGGTGGCACATACATTTTGTTTTTATACCCATCTCTGTGACCCCAATAACCATCTCAATCATTTTCTCTATTCCTATCAAAGTATCCACCACGATTGTTGTCCCATATGCATTATCCATATTATGGTTCCGACCTTGATTTCCTTGACCTTGGTGCCAACAGTCCTGATTGGATCCTTGGGAATTTGTTTGGAAACCCCCCTATCTGATCAGACTTAAATCAAGTATCCTCCTCATAACATGTCTCATCATACATGGGTAGTCGTGGTGGCTGGTTACTAACTGCATTCACTCGCTCTTGTTTTTTCTTCATCAACAACCCCACATTAGTACTAATCTGAGCTAACTCTTGTATCACATATTCATTGGTCTTGGTCTGCGTCGGATTCATAATGACTAAGAAAGAGCTCTTTAATGAAGATTTGTTCCATGTGCCCCATGCACAATGTCTTTGCAACCTTCTCCAAGCGTTCAACCATAACTGGAAAAGTGCAATCCAAGAATAAACCTTTGGTTATGGAGTGATATACTACCTTGCAATTATTATCTAAGGCTCGATAGAAGATCTCCACTAAGAAATCATCAATAATCTTATGGTCCAGAACACTCCTCAAGCACTTAGTGAACCTCTCCCATGTAGTACTTATAGAATCACCATGCAATTGGTCAAAGTTATTAATCTGGTCCTTCAACTTCAGCTTCAGCTTCTTTGACTTTGGAAAATACCTCTCAAAAAAGGTTTTCTACATTTCCTCCCATGTAATGATAGAGTCTTATGGACGTTAAGATGACCATATTGTCCCTTCACTTGTGAGAGATAATATGATGACATTGAGCCCAACGACATCCATGGACAGATTCTAGTTTTCCATCATACTCTTATAGACAAAGACAACATTGTGTAGATGATTATGAGGATCCTCTGATGGTAGGCCCGCAAACAACCCTCTATGCTACAACATCTGTAGTAAACCACTCGATACAACAAACATCATATCATTTGGTAAATGAGGTAACATAATTTTTTCGGTGAAATTGCTGGCATAGGGTAAAGCCTATATGGATTCCATCCGTTAACAACTAATTGTTGATCCTATGGTGGTGGATTCACCTCCTCAAGTGGTGGTGGGTCTTTGTTATTCAAATTGAGTGCAACATTGTTGTATTATTGGTGTTATCTTGAGCCATTTTTCATAACATTATCTGGATCTCTAGATCTAATAAAGTCAAAGGATTCCCTCGACTACGAGTATTGGGCATACACTACACCTGTATGCTTAAACAAAACAAAAACAAGTAAAATTAGGAAAAAAGGATTAACTCATAAATTGCTCTAATTAACCAATCTAAAGGTTGTATTCCTCGGCAACGATGCCAAAATATTATCATGCCCTGACTACACCACCCAATTAAGGTATAAGCTATCACTGTTGAACTATAGAACCTTATAATGGTTAGGATCGATCCCATGAGGAATAAGGTCTAGACATGGAGTAATTAGAGCAATTAGGATGAATTAATCAACTTACTTTCCCGGTGGGGGATGAGGGTGGTTGTTGTAAAAACAATGCTTTAACCTAAACTAAAATCAAATAGAAAATACAAGTGTTGTATATTCAGTGAGAGATGTAACTAGGGTATTATGTTTCCTATGAATTCCTAATGCTATATAACCTAATAATTGCAATCTTTTATAGACTGTAGCATGCATAAATGGTAAGTTAGGTTCACCTAATCCCTTGGTCTAGTAACTAGGATAATTTCACCATGCAACTTGGTCCGCCTATAGGTGTCACATTACTAAGCCTTACCTTGTCAAAGTACAACTATCCCTTTGTCTATTTATGTTGATTAGACGAGTGTGCTCACATCCAATCGTGTTATTTATCCTTTTTCCCATTCATTACCCCCATGGTCCAGCAAGTAAGAATAAGGTGAATTCTAACGTTTGCAATTGTTAAAAAACATTCAAAATGAAGAGATAAAGAATATGTGCACACAGTCTTTTCAACGATTACAAAATATTTGGTTTTCATTTTGGTAGGTCTTCATGTTTCCCACAACCCTAGTAGTGGATTTAGATACTCATGTTTATTGAAGATGAAAGAATCATGTTATTAAATTACATAATTAAACACTAACAAAAAAAATTGACAAAGAAGAAGTCCAAAATCTTCAAGTAAATCACAATGTTATAATCCAAAGATAAGATCAAAAGTAGTCCATATAAAATCTCCAAGAACAAGTTTAAACAAAGTAATAATATCAAATTTCAAGTTCTGCATGTCTAAAAAGACCTAAAAACCCTATTTATAATAAAACAAAAGTAAATCCTAAATGGAATAGGAAAACTGGAATCAAGGCTTTTCACGAATGGAGTTATGGGCAATAGATGCTTTCACAGCCCATAGACTAACTTCGTAGACTGCATCCTTTAAAAACAATCATTAATGTATGAACCACTTCCGATAAACCGTCTTTTGACTTATGACCCGTAGAAGCCTTCGTTTGGTTACTCTTCAACAACTATGCATATTCTCTGATTCTTAAGGCACAAACTGGTGTATGGGTAGTCAATTGATACAAGACCCATCCTGTTAACACGTAGTCTCAACTTCAGCAAATGTGGCCCTTCGCTATATAAGGAATATGAAACCCATCTACGGGTTGTGGAATGAACCACGGACCATAGATGGTCTTGTGAAACCCCAAAAAGCTGCAATCTATCCAATTTAGCCAAAAAACTTCCCAAACCTTGTAATCCTGCAAAATCAACATAAAAATACATCAAACCTACTAACATCACTTTTAAAACACACATAATTATATGTTTAAAGAATCTAAAGTGTTGTATTTTTATGGCACATCAATTACTCCTTACTGGAAGCAAGGCCAACTTCTATGCTAACATAATTTGGGGAAATAGATATGAAGCTCAAACAAATCTAGTAAGCTAAAGTAGCAGAAGAACTAGACATTACACTACTACTGCAACAACATATATCCAGATAACAACAATCGACTACTAACAAGAAATCAACTATGACATTAAAATACATGTCCACAAGTCTAGGTAAAGCTATATCAACAATGATAAAATGAATCTAACAAGTCAAACAACATCGATGGGAATGACAACCCCAATACTATAAGATTCAAAAATGGGAAAGATCAATGATCTCACACAGTATGTCAATAACTAGAGCCCCACCCTTAGTCTAGTCCATAGAAGATTAAGAAAAGTCCTCACCTCACTCTTTGGCTGCCAATGATAGGGTTGACTGGCCAACTAGAAAAGTTGAATATATCACTCTCTAGATGGGGCACTCTTGGTATCGATGATCCAATTCACCACAGTCATGAAATCTCTAGTAGGATTGACCAATAAAATAATGACCACTTCGACCTGTAGTATCTTGCTCCAGGACCCTGGAGCTCTGATCGACTAAATATGGTGTCCCTGCTTAACCTAATGCCCTCACAACTCTAACCCTCGACCTTTTTCTGGTGGGTAAGTAGGTCCACCCTTTTACACCTTCAACCTATTATGAGAGTCTTCGCTCCTGATAATTTTTGAACTACCTATAACACCAAAAGGACTATCCCTAGCCCACTGTACCATCGTTCTATAGCCCTGAACCTATATGGTCTACCACTGGGACTATGAAGAAGATTTGGATACAATTGCTATGTGCCTATGATTCGAATGTCCATACTATAAATCCTAGGAACCAGTACTCAATCTTTGCCTACTAAGGGTATCATAACCATTCTTAGGACTTTCAAGGAGTGCTAATATAGGACTGACGGGTTGAAGAGGGAGAGATCCATCACTAGTCTGATAACTGTTGCTGAAGGTATCAATACACTCCTGCTCTAAAGCCCTCATATGACTCACAACTTGAGGAAAAGTGGGTCTTGTTGCTACCAAACCTTTTGATGCCAAATATAGTGGAAAATTAGTGCTCGAATAAACCGTTGGATCAAATCCTACTCTATGGGAAAAAATCAAGGGGTATGTTTATCCCACTCCAGAAATATAGACAAATAATCTAAAATAATGATGAACAATGCTAAGGAGCCACTGATCCATCTCTAGTCTAAAAACCATCCTCCGTAGCTCTAGTAGGATGTACTGATACCTTACAAAGATCATTGGGAATCTCATGTTATCCATCTAAACAAGGGTGAACTCCAATAAACAAGTTTTAGAAATCGTGCAAAGTCAACACACATATTAAGGGATCAAGAACAAAAACTCCTTAATAATGGCCATATAGCCTCTTGAAGATGGGATATAAAAGTCTTTGCATTGACTCATAGGGCACTACTAGGCATTTCTTCAAACTAATGATGTCAATGAACCTAGGGCTTTGATACTAATTTTTCATGACCTCACTATCAACGCTTTCATGGTACCTACTTCAACCCCTCCTAGCAGGTAAACCTAAACCATAGCTTAGAACCATAAGTAAAGGTCTTGTTAGCGGGAGGTACCCATACATAATAAATGCTACCACAAGTGATGAAAGAATACAAAAACGATGAAAGGACATACAAGAACCCTTCCCAAGACCTTGCATCAGTCATCATTGAGCCTCTACTAAACAAAATAGGAGTACATGGATACTTTTGAGATATTATAATGTGAAAATAGTCTCTTGATACAAAATAACGACTAGTCTAAATACAACTATATGGAAATTAGCAACTTCAGACTTTAGGAGCTCACAATGATCTCTGGATACTCCCACCTACCCTACTTGAATGAAAGTCAGAAACGAGGGCTCACACCATGATCATTAGGGGTGGAAGTGTATTATGACTACTAAGAAAATGGGAACCCAGTAGGTATAGGCCGTTTGGGCTCCTCAAATAAAGCAAACATGAAAATAAGAAAGTATAACATAAGTAATTGAGAAATAATAAAGATATGACACATCAAGTAACCATGTCAACTCACTGGATGAACACGAGGACATGAATGAACTTGGATGGATCAAGTCCACCATCATTAGTAGGAATAGACAATAATAGAACATGTTATCTATAGCAATCATGGCAAGATTACCAGTCTAAGGGATAACATATCTCAACATAAGGTCACTTTATATTGGGAGACATAACCTATACCTACCACAACTAACAAGAGGCTATATAGTAAAACACATAAAATATTAGACAATACTCGTTGGTGTCCCATACCACTAGGGGTACACTAAAAGGCAAACATAAACCTGACGAATATCCCATACTACCGAAGGACCAAATAACATATAATATACTAGTGACAATGACGCACATGAATACAATACATGAATACCTATTTGCATAACGTAACCATAAGTGTCATATGACCCACCCCAACCTAGCTAGTACGGTGAGACCCATAGGGTCACTCTGCCTGGTGCAATGCACGCTCAGCATGGAAGCCCTCACGGGCTCGAGACACCCGTACATACTACCTGGGACTGCACATGGGATTATAATCATAATCATCTCTGTCAGTGATATTGGATAAATAATAGTCAAAATACAAATGGGGTCGACACACCAGCTAGTCAATAAGAGAAAATCTGAGGTCACCTTCAATGCCTTTAACAATTTCAAGTATATAAGAGGACTTCCTTGACACCTCAAAGGATTAAGTCATCAAGACATGTGATCCAAGTAGTACAAGTTTCAACAAAATAGTGTATGATCTGATCAACATTCACTAGATGGGAGCTAGCCTTTACTAGAGCCATATTTGCAGTATAGAACCAATTTCCCTTCTTCTCTATGTGCATAATGATGAGTTAATACGTGATCATTATCGTATCACAAAAGTAAGTATGAATGAGCAACCAACGTGATGCATGCCATAATAGTACTCAAATAAGTCACAAAATGCTAGGAAAACCAAGTCACTACCTTTATAGAGGCAAAGGATACAAGGACTAACAAGGGGTTCAATTGCTCTACGAATAGGGCTTGGTAATATATAATGACTACAACCACAGTTAAAAAGACCATTAACGTCTAAGTATACAACCAGGATGTCACCACAATTTAATGAGACAAGTATGGGAGAGATACGTCTAAGGTCTACTCTTTATCCCAAAATCAAAGCTCTAGCCCAGAGTGGAGAACATATTAGTCAATCCTAGGGCTATGCTAGCTCACACCGAACTTAGGTCCAACTATACTGAGTAATCAAACCTTAGTGTCAAAATAACCATCAATGCGTAGGCAAGTACCGTAAAAGGGTCTCAATAACTCAAAGAAGTCAAGCTCGAGGAAAAACATCCCTAGAACAAAGATCTATCCTATGGCTATCAACAACAACCAAGAATAATGCATAGATAAGTTAATACTATAGTGAATATTACCCTTTCGGTCCTCGAGTACCAGCTCGAAGCATAATATCCCAACATGGCCCTAGAGTCCATAACCAAATGAAATAAGATGTCCAAGTCCTTTCACAATGTCTAAGGCTCAAACCCAATTTAAGGTCACTTGCATAATCCCTAAATAGGGTAATCATATTATACCAGGGTGTATCACAACTATTAGCTCCATCTAAAGTAAACAAAAGGCCTATCATAACCTATGACTCAATTGGAAATCAAGAACACCGAACAAGAATAGATAGGATGAAATAAAAGGACAAAATAGTCAAACTCAACATGAATGCTATATTATGCAACATCAAGAGAAGTCTAGTCAAAAGTGGAGAGCATTGCCTACCTTAGAGTCGAACACGTGCGCTCAAAATCTACTTCATGCCAGCTAATCACATTTGGATCACCTCCAACGGATGCCATGCTGTAAAATTATTGATCTACACATTAGTGAGAGCATTTTAGTATTAAGAACATAATTGTCAGAGTTGGACCCAAAATTAGGTCTAAAACAGGATTGTGGGACCTACAATGAAAATCCTAAAATTAACTCTATAAACATGATTATAACACAATAAGGAAATTGTAATTTGAAATGGAACACAATTTTAGGCCTAAAAATGATATAAATCAATTAAAATTCAAATGATATTTCCTTTTGAAAAGATAAAGAAAGACAATAGCTTTATGATCCGTTTTACCTCAAACGTAGCCCAATAGAAAGAATTCGACAACACCACAATGTTCACCTCAAAATATTACTCAGGATAGACCTAAATTTCACTTAAATCCCATCCAAAATAGCAAAGTTATGAACTTTTGAATTTTCTGACAAAATCTAATACCAACAGTCAAGAAAATAGTCAAAATACCTCGAATGACGCACCAAAAACGTTTCTGAAACTTCCATGGTGTTCTCCTTAAAATCCACACAATTTAACTTTTTAAATCACTCAAATCTGATCCAAATTAAAGGAGAAATCACTTCACCAAGTTGGGGAAATTTCCCAGACCATTATGGAAATTTAGCTATATGTATATATATTTATATATGTATATCTACTGCCACATCAACAATCACACACCATATTCAACAGGAACGAGTTTTTGCTTTCGAGGTTTCAGACTGTTCTAGAGAAAAAATATAAAAACTTTATATGGAATCTAATTTAAAATGATATTTGGACTCAATTGTGTAGTCAAAATTTCCGTCGGAGGTCGATACTATCAAATGTGGGTCCTACCTACCAATACCAAAATCTATCAAAGGGGCCAAAATAAATCTAGAAGCCTTGAAAATTAAATGAAAGGTAATTCTAGATCAAACTTGATTTTCCGAAGCTAATCATACTATCAGAATTCCCATCTAGGTACATTTCCAAAGAATGTTGACTAAACTTAACTATCAAAAAATACTGAAGATAAAATTACCAAAAATAAATAATTTAAACTCGCACCGAAAGCCTCAGGTCTTGAGTCAACAACACATCTAGCCTAGTTCAACCATTCCAGAGCTGATAGAATTGTTTGAATCCTATTCTAAGGCTAGTTTCATGCATTTTACTTCAAAAGTCACTTTTTAAGCTAATAGTCCTTCGAAACCTGAAAAACTACACAGTTTACAAGGGAACGACCAGATGACCGAGCTACTTATGCCTGCAAGTCTTAAATGACATGGGATCACTATAGGAATGCTATAACTGATGAGAAAGATACAGGAGCACAAAAAATGACCTGTAGGGACATTACATCCACCTTGAGAGAAGATCTCTATTTTCTTCTCCACTACCAACTTCCTCAATGCCATATATGTTGGATATAAGTTTTCATGGACTTAACATCCACTATCAAAGATTATTCAAAGCCATTTTGCACAAGAATTCAGCCTTTACTAGAGCCACTTAACCTTACCCTCAAACAGGCAAAATAGTACACATCTTTCACTAAATCCCCAACTTTTTCTTCCTATTTTCAATGTGAGACATACTACCTATAAGAACCTTATTACGTTTATTAGCAATAACATTATCCTTACCCAAATGAAACATCATACTCAATTCATAGTCATTTTGAAGCTCCAACTATCTCCTTTGCCTTAAGTTGAGGTCCTTTTGGCTAAACACATATTATAGGATATTTTTGTTAGTGAACATATCGACATGCACCCCAAAGAGATAATGATGTCATATTTAAAGGAAAATAAAACCACTGCAAGGTCAAGATCATGGGTCAGGTAGTTCTTTTCATGCAGCTCTATTTGCCTCGAAGCATAGGCTATGACCTTTTAGTGTTGTATTAAAACATATGCTAACCCAACCTGCAAAACATCAGAATAGACATCAAACCTTCGGTACCCTCTGGCAAGAAAAAAATTAGAGATGAAGTAACTCAGTCTTTCAAGGTTTAGAAACTCCCTTCACAGTCATCCATCCATATGTACTTTTCTTTCTTTTAAGTCAAAATTTTCAATGGCCAAATATCCTGTAATACTCAGGTAGACCTAAAAAATCCTAATGTCCAATAAAAGATCTATGACAAAATCTATTTTTCTTTTGGGTGGAACACAAGGAAAATCCTCGAGAAACACATCAGAGAACTCATTGATCATGGGAATTGACACAGGGGAGGAAATCTTGAAAGTGACATCCCTAACCCTCACTAGGTGATAAACATTTCCCAGAGAAATAATATCACAGGCTTTGAGGTGGGAAATAAATTGACCTTTACATATCGAATTACTACCCTTCCACTCACGAATAGGATCATTAGGAAATTAAAATTTACTCTATCGGTCCTACAATCGATGGAGGCATCCAACCAATCCATCTTTAAAATGCCATAAAAATCAGACATGGTGAGCTCTATAAGGTTACATGGAAAACCATTACATAGGATAGACATGGGGAAATTTCTATAGACACTTCTAGAAATAAAATCTGACTCACCCATGGGTGTACTAATTAAGAAAGGCTAAAGTAAGACATTAGGGTGATAATTAAATCTATTGTCAAGGAATGGAGTTACAAAATACACATTGGCACCTGTATGTAATAATGCATACACATCAAAATGGAAAACTTTCAACATACCAGTGATAACATCTAGAGTCTCTTCCACTTCTTGCCTAACATGCAAGGCATAGAATCGGTTGGTGCATTGAGCACCTAATTAGACTTTACCATATTTATCTCCTTGGACTTTGTGGCTTAGCACCACCACCATGCCTAAAATCTATGGTTGTGTGATAGGGCTTGCGACATTTGAAGCAAGCATATGACTCTGCTAAGAGATAACCCCCAAATTACACCTACCGCTAAAAGTGTAATTTGTTGCTCCCAAATATAGAACCTAACCAAGGTTAGGATCAATCCCACATAAAATATAGTTTATACTTAGATCAATAGAAGTGGATTCAAGTTACTAACCAACTTACTTCCAAGAGGGGGATTATAATTAAATAAACTTGTAACGACCCGAAAATTTTTGAAACCTCTTATGGTTGGTCTTGTATGGTGTTATAATGGTCGTGGTTGAAAGTTTATGGCCACGGGTGGAGTTTAAGTGGCGAAACGCAAAATGGGCCATTTTGAGGCCTAGAGAGGCCGTTTGGACAGTGAACTTCACAGAACCATAACTTTTGATGTAGTTTGAACTGTGTGGGATACTACCTATAAAATGGAATATCTTTGAATTATATTTGCAAGGCAACTGGTTTTACTCAATTCCAAGTTCGGATGAGGAAGTTATGGACAAAAGAGTAGGACTGCCTGAAATTCGAAAGATATTGGAGATAGGCCCTGGAAATTGCCCAAGGCATGTGATACGGACCGTGAAACTTTGCACAGTACATGTGGCATTCTTTAAAAGGGTACAGAGAGCATGGGGTGGCCAGGACCCACCACAAAAACTACGTTAGGGTCCACGGACCACCCCACGGTCCGTGAGACCTCAAACGGACCGTTTGGTGGTCCGTCAAGTGGGTCAGAGCCTTGCCAAGGATGTGGGATGAAACTGTGACTAAGTAAAGTCTGACGGAGCATCTAAATGGACCGTCAATGCTTGAATGGGCCGTTTGGGCCTCCGTCTGACCCTGAAGACAGTGAATTTTCCGCCTATTTAAGGGTTAAATTGTAATTTGGTTGATCCCTAGGCCCTTTTTAGGCTTCTTAAAGTCCCTTAAACCTATTGGATATAACCCTAACCCTCATTCATCCATTCAAACTCTCCTATACACTCTCTTAAGATCCTAAGACTCTCTTGGCCTCCATTGAAGCAAGCTTGTA